>JBCJKH010055472.1:0-17124 GCA_039877255.1 Loriculus beryllinus | reverse complement strand
TTGATATTCCCAAAGATGTTATCAGTTATGTTTGAGGACTGAGAGTTGGTTAGGTGGCTGCTGTGAGATTTTTGCTGCTCTTCTCTGAAACTGATTTGGCAATGGGCAGGCTGGGACTCTGCAGAGCAGGTGAGGAGTGCTGCGTGTAGGAGTCTCCTTACAGCTTGTGTTTGAGGCTATATATTCGTTTCATCCTAAAGCCACTGGGTTTTGAGCACATATGCATGAATGGAGATCTTCATAAAGCTGCTCACAGCAACGCACAGGTCTCTCAGCTGTTGAGCTGGATCCTGAATTGCCCTCAAAATTGTACTAAATGTACTCAGTTTTTTCCATTCCAATATGTAGTCCTTCGCATTTCATATGGTTGGATCTTAAAGGTGATCTTAAAGGTCTTTTCCAACCTAGTTGATTCTATGATTCCACATGACACTGTACAAGTAATCAGCTTTTTCACTCAAAGCTTATTTTCATCATTTTCTTTTTAAATCCCCTCAAAAAGAGAAGAAAAAAAATCCATTTTATCTTCGAGTACAGATGATGACTCTGGTTTCCTTCCAGGCTTACATCACAAAATGCCATTGATTTGTGATTTATAAAATGGAAGTTAGAGCAATCAGGCACCAGTTATGCAGATGGGGGAGATTAGTTTTCTTTTAAACTAATTCAGATCAAATTCTTTGCCTCTGGCAGGCCAAACTGTACAGGAGATATTTAAAGGGAAGAACTATGTGCCTTGCCTGTTAGAAACAGGACCTTCATATTGCAACTTGGTTGTGATAATGATGGTGACAGCCAAGGCTACCAATAGAGAAGCCAAAGGGAAAAGATATTCACATGTTTTGTGAAAGCTTTATTTTCAAACATGCAGAATTGCAGGACCATTCATTTCAGCCAATCACTCTGCTAACATCTAGATTTTCTTGTAGCTCAGGAGTTTTTAATTCTCAGGCCCTTTCTACCATCTGTAACTCAATCTCTATTTTTTAAAGAAATTGCAGACATCTGTTTAAATACCCATCTCTTCCGTCACATGGAATTTTGGATTAAAAAAAATCTAAGCTCGAAAATAATACTGAAGTTGGCTTACATTTCCAAGCAACCACGGGCTGGCATTTTAAACACTGCCTATTTAATTAGCCCGTCCCGCTCTACTGGCAGCATTGGGCTCTATGGTACATGAACAACGTCTGCTGTGGGTGCAGGTCAGCGAGCTGGGCAAAGGGGATGTGCTGCCCATGCTGGGGTCATGCTGGGGGGTAGGGAAGAGGGGAGGTAGAAAAGAAACCCCCAGGTTCACTGCAGCCATCTGTCCTGCAGCAGGAAGGGGGTCTGGCCTCCAAGGGGATTGCAGGGCTGAGGGAAACATTGCTGAGCCTGGGACTCTGCTGTGGTCCTGTATTGTGTATAAAACTAATCCTTTCTGTGATACTGGAGCCAGCTCAAGTGGCATAAGCAAAACCGAATTTTTCTGCCCCACTCCTGACTTTCTCTAGCAGTGGGTACCATTTCAGAGTGTAATCAGGGACATGTGGGGATGAGGGACAGGTATGGCAGGAGGAAAGGGAAGGCAAAGCAGTGGAAGCCAGGGAAAGGGATGTGGGGTGTTCCTAGGGTCTGTAGTGCAGCCTGTGCTCCTTCAAGACACCCTGCCTTCCCCTCACCCTTCACCCAGGGTCCTGGGCATGCCAGCAGGCAGTTCTCCAGCCTCCAGCTTCCTTCCCAGGGTCACTCCACACTGCATCTTCATTCTCTCAAAAACCAGTATTCCCATATAAAATAGGGCAGAGGAAGACAGGATGGAGCCAGACCTTTCAGAGCATTCTAATTATCCAGAGCTGCTTGTCTAGGTGGCTTGTAGGAATTCATACTTCAGACTGGTACAAAATATGTCATTCTTTCTGTTTCTTTAGAACTTACTCATTGGTGGACCTTGCCCCTTAATCAGTTCCTTGATTGTCTTACCGTTAGAGGTAGATACCCCTTGGTACACTGGCGGTCTGATTTATTTACATGAATGGCCAATAGCTTGATAAAGGCTTCTATGTTTCCTTGTGAGCAGAAGTAATGAATTCCTCACTTGAATGAATTTCTGCAAGGACTGAGCAGTACAGACAGAGTGCCAGGTGGGAATGAAGCCACATGGGATTTCAAGCCTATTTGCAAAACCTTGTGGTTGAAGTATAATGGTGAGCACCCCAAAGCTCTCACTAAAGCTCCTAAGGACACAAGTGGCTTTGCAGAACTAGATTTCTCTCCTCCAGTTCTGGAAAACCCCCTGAGTTCAGGAAAGCCAAGCCTAGCTCAGAGATAGGAAGCTGGAAGTGCCCAGCTGTCAGTGTCTTTCACATCCATAGCTTTCTTGTGAAGGAAACTATTTGTCACCAGCCCTACTGGATGTAATTATATGACTTTCAAGTAAAGTTAAAACCCTTGACTTATACAGTCCTTATGTCTAGGTTTTGCCAAATGCCAATAATTAATCAATAATAACAGCGAAGCCAGAGGGCCACAAATGATGCAGAATTTGTTTTCTTTTTACTACACTAATAATTAACATCTGGAAAAGTAAAAAATAATTACTTGACAAAAAACCAACAAGAATACAGCTCTCACAAAGATGTCAGGACTCCTTTGATGGGGAAATGCATTTTAAAAGAATCTACTGGGTGCAAGATGGGTTGCATGTCTTCCCTAGGTAAAACTACCTCAAGGTGAGCTTCTGCATTCCTAATTCCACCTACTGCAACTGTTCTGCAAGAATACTTAGATGACAAAATACATAAACACTACCAATCAGCTGAACAAACAATCAGTTTATTTTTAGCTCCATATTTGGCTTCTCAGGAATTATTTACTGTCGAGACTCTTAAATCCAATCTTGTGTAATTTTAGTTACCAGAAGTTATGAAAGCACTTGTACCTATTGGTAAACAGATTCCACTTTTCTGGGGACATTTCATAGTCCTTTTGGGGCTGTATAAAATCCATGTTTTTTGAAAAATAAGAGCAAAATTTTTAGTCACTGGCAAATATTAAAAAAACCCCACCAAAACTCAAAACCGCAGCATTTCAGGGACATGTTTGCAGATCAAACACCTGGAAGAGCACTCTCTAGATCCAGAGTGCTTACCTGGGCTTTGCAGAAGTACCATAAGGATGTCAGGCAGCAGCAGCCAGGATTTAATATCACACTGATGTTTTCAGCCATAGCTCAGTTAGGCTTTTGGAGCCAGGGAAAGGGGTCACAGTGCACTCCCATGGGAGATGACACCAAGCACACAGTTACAGAATTCAGTTTAACTCAATGGGACTTGGTGGAAGGTGCAGAACACTTAAAACTTCCAGAAAAGCTTTGAGCTATGTTTTGTTGTAAATTAATCCTTAGCCAATAGAGAAATATTAATATACACACATCAAAACCTTTTCTACATACTTGAGAAAATTAAATCAACACTATGAAGTTTGGGTGACACATATCCTCTACTTTTCATTTACTGTTAATTTGCAGAAGAGTACAATTTACGTTGTGAATGTACTAATATTTTTCTAAGTTTAATTCGGTAGTTTTCCTGCAGGAATAGGCTAATTTTCATCCCTACCCACCTTTGATAATATTGATTACTGTTATTCTGCTCCTCAGTGGCTGTCTGAATATTCTCCCTGTGTCCAGCTGGTGAGTATGCTTTTCCCAAAATAGCCTGTGACCACTCTTTCCTATATCTGCATGAGAGATGTACTATTATTATATTTGTGTGGAAGAAGTTAGATGATCCTGCAAAAACGTTTTTTCAGTGATGTCTCTTGTCCAACTTGTAAATTGATTTACAATTTGAAATGTCACACTGGAAGTGGTATATGACAGAAGATCAAAGCAGGAAACATTTTACAGTTCTGAGGAATCTGGCCAGAGTTGCTCCTTTTTAGACCCTCTGTTTGCCCAAAAGAATTAACATCTGCTCAGAGAGAATAATGTGCAGCTATTGTTACTTAGTATTCAACTTCCTTCCAATATTTAAAGCTGAATTATTCATAGTTTTAAGAACATGGTTTTTGAGATACAATCCCACACCAGTGGCTGCACTGGGAAAAGAGCAGAGACCAGCTCTGAAAGTTTAACAAAGCATGTTTTGAATTCACAGGACATGCAAAGCCACAAATGCTAGCCAACCAACATTACATGCTTAAGGCCACATTCCTGAACCTGAATTTCCTCATGCACAATAATGCCTGTGGTGACAACTAGACTCTTGAGGAAACAGCCTTTAAAATGCATTTTCCTCTCCAGATTAAGTAATTCTCACCACACAGGCACCTTCCACAAGGTAGTGCTTTGTATTTTCAGCTGCTTTTATGTGTAGGTATCTCAATAATATCCACACAGAAGCCAATCCTGGCCCCTATGACGCCAATGGAAAAAAAACTTTTTTGACTTCACTAGGATCATGATTTGGTCATAATTGATTACTCCTCATTCCATTCCTGTGAGACAAGGAGGATATATAGAGAACACTTCACATACCACTGCAGCATGGCTGTTTCTGGAAAATAACAGCTGTTCCAAAACAGAGAGGAACCCAGCACGCAGTTTGGAACAGGATGCAATGGCCAACACGATCTCCATCTGGAACAATACAGGAAATGCTGATAGCCAGAGTGGCATTGCTGAAAATAGATTTTGGCCAGCACACAGGGATTAAGAGCTTTACTTTTCAAAAGGTGTGCTGGGACCTCTAATAACCATAAATAGTCAGGACTTTGTATTTGTGCCTCACTGGAAAGATGGCAGCACTTGCAGTACAGTGTTTCCTCATATCATGCTGACACATTGCTTCATTACTGGATCATCTGCAGCTTTCAACAGGACTGACATGACTTCCGAGTCAAACAGAGAGACACAGCAAAGTCCTGACCCCACTGAAGTGGAAGTGAACAGTACCTGGAACCAGTGGAACAAGGACTTCTCTCTCTGAAATAGTTTGTGAGATCTGGCAGCAACATTTCCCATCAGATAGCAACTATGAGATCTTTGATACCTTATATAACTGCCATCCTTAAATAAGACATATATCTAGTTCATAATTTTTTCCCTGATTTAATTAGAATCTTACTTAGTTTTTCAGGTTGGCGAAGTCTTATCTCGCAATATGTTGCAGATGCCACTGTGTAGAGATTAACGTTTGCTTTTTAATTAAAGTTTTACTTGGGAAGTTTGTGATTCCCCCACACCAGCATTTAAGACCAAGAAAATAACTGTATATTATTCTTAAAATGAGCAGCCATTGCATAATATGAAACAATCATATTCAAAGTATCACCAAAAAATTACTGTGTGGTTTTAATTTCTCTGAGATTTTGGGCTTGTTTTTAAAGAGCTTCCATCAGAACTTTGCATTTTCCAAGACAGCAGTTCTATATTTCTTAACTTTAGACTGTTGAGGAGTCAGCATGTTCTTTTGCACTGGTTCCCAACCAACATTAGAAAGCAGTGTTCAGCTGAGCACTCACACACTAAGCAGCTGGTTGCCACCAGAGCACTATTTCTGCAGGCGGTGCAGGGATGGGAAGGAAACAGCCACAGCTCAAGAAGGCGGTGGAGAGAAATTGGGAGGTTAAGCAGGGCCATAGGAACAGCAGCACTGTGGAAAGGTTCCAGGAAACTGCCACAGGAGTCTGGGGCAAAGATGGAGGAGTTGCAGCAGTGCTGGGGCAGGTAAGGACGCTGTCCTCAACATCCAAGGCAGACATCTTGAGGAGGGCAGAAGGGGACACAGAGGGGTGGCAGCCACAGCATAATCTCCTGACAGATTAGGAACCCTTGCATGCTGGAAAGAATGACCTCCAGTCCTAATTTAGTAACAGGAGGGAGAGGTATTACTGCTAGGAGCAGTGGTGACCTAGACCCCCAGACAAGGATGAGCCTCAGCACAGCACAAACATAAAATGAAAAGATAGTCTTTGCCCAAAGAGTTTCCAGATTTTGTGTAGGGTGAGAACAACGCAGGGACGCACAGGGGAGCGCACAGCAGTACCGCTCAGAGGCAATGTCAAAACAAGGAGCAGACTGCTCAGGCCAGCTTTGTAAAATCCTGCAGGCTCCTCTGCAGCTCAGCTAATTCCCTTACAGCCCATTTCACTCTAGCACAGTGTGGTCTCAATACAGACTGGTATTTCTGGAAAATTCTGATTTACGATTTTTTAAAAAATATTCCATATTAAGAGGACACTCTAATTTTGAAGTAGCACAAAGTTGGTCTATACTTTAGCCCCTGCTTTCTCTAATGGCCCTTAAGAGGAACTGCAGAGAACATTCGAGAATTCTTACGTGCAAAGAGAAGAAAAAGAGGAGAGACGAATTCCTGTGATAACTAACAGCTTCTTTGTAAAGCCATTTGGGGAGAGCCATATCTAATGGAGGGAGCACTACTTAGATCAACTGCACTGAGCTGAGCCTTCAGAGGGAACAAAACACTGAAATAATGTTGTATTTCATTGCCTTTAGCAGAACCTGAACACGTGCTTACACATGGCTTTGACACACAGCAGGACAGGCGTGAGTGGGGCCTTGTGGCACACCTATCTGCAGGGCTGGTGGCAAGGTCAGCTTTCAAACCTGGGCCTCAGAGAGGACAAGGGGGTCCCACATAAAGAGCCTCAGGGCAATGCGCCAGTGCCTGGAGAATGTCACCATCCAGAGAAGGGAGACTCCGGGAGTTAAATGGGAAACTCAGGTATCTCCTGTAGAGGTTGAATGTTTGACTTTGTAGCTGAGGCACCTGACTGGCTTGCAGCAGGCAAACTGCATAAACTATCCAGCCTGGGAGAAATGCTAGACGTTTGCTAAAAAGGCATAACCACTTCCTTCTGCTAGATCCTAGGTTTTGCAAGTTTCTGACTTAAACATAATAGAAATTGTTACCAGATGTGCACGTCAGGGCTCTGAATGCACTGACAGGCTTCGATTGCCACAACCAGCGCCCCTGGGGCCTCCCGCACACCCCTGACCCAGGCACAGGGGCTCATGCAAGCTCAGCCCTGGGCCCTTGGTCCCTGCTGTTGTGGCTATGCTGGGCTCCAGATGCAGCTGTGCTGAGCTGTGCTGTGCCTGCACATGGACCCTGTTAATCTGTGTTGAGCAGCGACCCATGGACTGCATTTCTGACTTGCCTTGGACTTGTCTCATCCCCATGAACTTGTCTGGTCCTCCCCACCAGCCGTGCTGTTGGCTCCCCACACCTCTCTTTAGAAAATTCTCTAAATTGCCCTTCTGAACTCAGATAGGTGCAACTAAATGCTAATTTACAAGCTGGTGTACCCACACTGCAACAGATTTGAACGTTTTAGACCGGATATGGACATGAGAAATGATCCCGAACTGAAATTAAATATCCAACTAGAAAAGAACATAAAGAATGAATAAAACCTAGCCCTGGAAACTTCTACAAGTACCTCCTTTATATTTTGCAACTACCTTAACAATAGGCAATCCATGGTAGCACTGATTCATACATCCCCACTTGCAGGATTACTTGACATCTAAAAAGCATCTGAGTTGGAGTTTAGACAGGTTGATGATTATGATGAGTTTGATACCTTAGCATTTGGCTACTCCATTTTCTGACTTTCAAGCAATTCCACAGAAGTACACTTTAAGTATCTGAATATTCCTCCTACTTTTTTTTCTTTTTTTTTTTTTTCCATTTGTACAGTACCTATGTCTGGGAAAGAACATAACCTGTGCACCAGATGTGCTATGTACAAACTTCTGCCTGCCCTTCAGCCCCAGCGTGTGTGCCTCACGGGGTCTAACCCACCTCCACCCCAAATGAGGAACATATGGAGCACCATGAATGGCAGAAACAAGATTTCACTTTGAACTACATTCCTCCTATCAAAGGGCCCTCTGTCTTGCCTTCTTCTTTTCCATTCCCCTGGGTAATCATGAGGAAAGAACTGAACATTTGGAAAAGCCTCCTGGGGATGAATTCATTTCTAGTGTAACTCTGCTAAAGTTAACGGTGTTGCACCATAGATTAAAATGGCACCATAATATTAAAAACCAGAGAAGGCACACCACTCTGTAATTACTGTCTAAGAGAGCAAAAATAATAAAAATGATTCATTCTTATAGACCCCAAAGGGCACAGCTGGCTTAGTCAGTTTAAAAGGTGAAAATAAAAGAAGGCAGCTAGAATGTAGTGATTTTTAATTTGTATATATGTATATAGATATGTATAGATGACAGTCAGATAACACCACCTCTGCACTAATTTTAAGAACAATACACTAGAAATATAATTGAATGTGACTGTGAGTTTTAAAAGACTGGCAACAGAAATAGCTCTTAGGAAAATTAAAGGCCTTCTTTCATAGTGGCATAAATTAGGAATAAATTCCATTTAATCAATTGTTACACTGTTGTAAGCTTAATGCAAAGGAATTGAGTCCCACAACATCAAAACTTATTCTGTAACACAATCAAGCACCAAGAATTGCATTTTCCCCCCCTTTTAAAAAAGTGACAATGTTATTTTTTTTTTAGGCAGTTAACATTTAAAGGTCACTGTTATGATAAGGAAACATTTCTTGTATTAAGTTCAGCGAAGCTGGTAGAAAGGTTGCAGTCTGTTCCTTTATGGACTTCACTTTACAATACCATATGGAGGTGTGTGAAAGACACTCTGAAGCTCAGTGATATTGTACAATATAACAGCAAAGCCAAGGCAGAGATCTGACAGAATAACGGGCTTCAGAGGCATTTGTCAGCAACAGCTGTTATATCTTAAGTCTTTCCTGTTATTGAAGTGAGCTTCATCTAGGCAATAATCCTTTCCAGCCAAAGGAATAATACCCATGATGAGAACTGATCTTCAGAGAACAGGAGGTACTAGAGAAAGAGCACAACTCCAAATATTTCTGCAGATTGGCTGAAAAGTATCTCTGCTTACCTATCTCTCAGTGCAATGAGTGATCTCGCAAATACTTTGCAGTCATTAGTTACTTAGATGTCCCCTGGTGGTCTTACTTCCTCTTGTGCCCACAGAAACTACTTTCCTTTGGTGTGTAATCAGTAACAAGGCTGCCACGCATGCCCTTTGTACCTGCTGTTAGCCAGAACACAAAGTCTTGCTCTCTCTAGCAGTGCCAGACACCACCATTTCCTAGAATAAATTATCTGGGGAAATCGGGTTTGGTTGTACAAACAAACCAGGCTTTCAGTTACACTGTAACTGAGACACCACAAAAAGAATGAGGGAAGAGGGGAACTGGGAACTGGATGTCAGGAAATCACTCAGCAGATTCAGCAAGCTAAGGAAAAAAAGCAGGAGTTTTGAAGATAAATAAGTTTTCACTAAAATATCTGATATATTATTTTGTTATTAAAAAACCAGCAGGATCCATAACAATCTATGGAGGTTTCTCTGTTTATTTGGTTATAGACATTCCCCTGATCAAATAGGCTGCAATTACACGGGATGTTAGTTCCTTAGTTGATTTCTCAAGGTGGGTATTAACAATAAAGTAAAAGAATCCTGACTATTTAAAGATATAGAAGTGCACACAAAAAATTAGTTCTCCTTTTCTCTTGCTAGTGAGATACATGCTGAGTTTTCATTAAAAATGCCATAGCTGGCAACCTCTACTGAGATAAAGTCAGAAAGAAATGGAAAACTGCAAAAAATAAAACATTTTAAACAAAGAAATCTTGAATAATGTTTTCCTTTTGCTTCTTGGTACAGGCTGGTTATCCTGTACAACAGACTTAACTTATTTTCTCAAGAAATGTCCATAATAGCAAGGGCTAGAAATTAATTTTCAAATGAAAGTTGAGTATAATGAAAACACAGGAGTCCAGAAACTGGGGATTTATGTAAAACATCACATACAAAATCTTGTGACAGAACTAGATAGTTACAAAAAGAACTGCCATTTTCCATTGTTTCGAAACTTTGCTAGTTTTAGTGTATATTCCTTTGTTCAGGCAGGAAGATCCGTTCTACAAAAGCTTCATTAATTTCTGATAGGCTAAAAGGAACAACTCTTAGTTCAAATTTTAGAAGATAAGACTTCATCTAACAGCACATTATTTAACGTAATGAAATCCACAGAAGAAAAAGCAAACTCTTTGAGGCTTTATCACACTACCGTAGACTTCAAAGATGCTGATTACAAGATTGTGTTTATACAAAACTAACACATTAATTACCTGGAGGGCCTTGAAGTGAGCAGAAGGATTGCAAGAGTGGATTATAAAGTCCTCTGTCTCGATAATACTTGGAGCTAGACCTTTTAAATACCTGGGCACCTACTATGCAGGTATGTGCTTTGTGAGGTATTGATTGAGTGTTGAAAGTCCTGCTTGGTGACAGTATTAATTTTTGAGTGCCCCTGTTCTTTAAAAATCACCTGTCACTTTGGGTTTTTTACAGTTTGAACTTTAGTGTAACATCTATGAGAAATCTTAAGATATTGCCAACCAGACCCTTCTTGATGTTATAATTCATAGCAGGCATAAAGACATAAAGAAAAGAGATCCAAAGAACAAGCACCGTATAAATTTAAATATAATATATATAATTATGTGCCACTCTGATTTAGCCATTACCTGCAAGTGGTTTTCTATGTAGAATATGCTAAGGAGAGCACCTTAGCAAAACTGTAATTTGTGGAGTACACTGCTCACAGCATTTACTAGGGGCACATGTATTCAACAGAACTTTTATATATATGCTTAGATTACATACGCACTTAAATGTATGGATGACTTGAGCCTGTAATTAAAAGTTTTAATATTAATTTAAGCTTGGTCTTTTAATGAAAAATGTCACTCATGAAACAGCAGTCTCAAAGAAAAAATAAAGCAGCATTTCCCTTTCATTAAAGATCATCTGACTAATTTTATGCATTAAATCCTCTGTACACTCATGCGAAACTGCAATATCCAGTGGTCAAAACAAAACATGTCTGGGGAAGAAATAAAATCCTACCTACTTCTGCCCATTTGAACAGGACAGTCAGTAAAACAGGGATTATATGGGGAAAATTTAAGCTAAAATATATAATTTTTCAGCCTCAGTGACAATTTGTTTGGCTTAGAACTAGCTATTCAGGCTAAGGTATTTGCATTAGGCTGTTCAGATTGAGGTCACCGTTTCTATTCTGCAAGTGACAATACACTCCTGCTCTAGGTCATGCAGGAGAGGAGACTGTAATTACTGCTGTTTATATGAAACAAAAGGCACTTATAGTGGTCTAATATTTTTGGAGAACTGGATCCTGCCGTCGCTGTTGCTGGGGTATCTTGTTTCAAGTGATGAGCTCAATTATCAGTCTCTATGCTTTGCTAGCGCCTGTGAGCGATAGTCTCTAGAATCATAGTCTCTAGTAGAGCTTATAAAAACCCACTGCGTTCTGAAAGGGCCCTACAACAAATCCATTTCTTATACACATCATGAGAGACCATCTAAAACGCATTAAGAGCTGTGGAAAACAGTCATCAAGGCCAAGACGTCAGTGTTGCGGAAACAAGGTGAACAGGGACACCACCACCGCTTCTGCTCCAGGAAGGTTGTGATGCCACCAGTCGTTCAAAGGAGAGAGGCAACACCGCATCCCCATGCTGCACATCCTTTGGGCAGCGCGCTGTTAATAACTGCTGCGGCACTTCATGAATTAGTAATAACAGCCAGGGTCGAAGAAGTACAGGAAGGGAGGCACAGTTCCCTGCCTCGAGCCATTTTACCTGCACAGGACCTCCTTTATGACAAGTTTTGAGACTTGCACGTAATTTCCCGTGTATTAAAGGTGACAGGACCTAACCGCTACCTACAGCACCAGGTGGGAGGGTAAATGTGATGCCAAAGGAGACATCAAAACAGATTTCTTTTGGTTTACACAGAATTATTTAGCTGCCAAAACCCCTTCATGTCACCCTACTTTCCTCACACAGTAGTCAAACCATCGCTACGCTTTTTTATGCTTAAGATACATTTACACCGCATTACCAACAGCCACAGGGTTACAGCTGTAGGCGACACGTTCACTACACCCTTTTCAGACGCACCTTCCTGTTAAAATCCAAGTATTTCAGGTATCACCTCCTTAAAACCTGCGTATGAGCCCAGGAAAGAGCCCCACAAATGTCAAGGCTGTTTATATCAATGCAATTTGTATCAAACCCTAATTTATGGCCATCAATCCTTCCGCCCCTAAGAGACCCCCTCCGCCGCCCCGTCGGCGAACACCAGCACCCGGTGTAGGACGCCGGCCTGCGGGCGGCACCGCCCCGGTAACGGGGGGAAGCGGCGGGGCCCGGCCCGGAAGAGGAGGGCTTTGCACGGCGGTTCCGCGGCGGCTGGTGGCGCAGGGTGAGGGCAAGGCGGCGGTGGCTGTGTGGGAGGAGGGTGGGGGGGATCCGAGACCCATTGCTCCCCTCAGCTCTTCCCGCGGCGGGCTTCTCCCGCAGCCGCTGAAGCTGCACCGAGGCCCCGGCCGCTGTGAGGGGACAGGGCCCCGGCCCCGGGCAGCCGTTGAGGGGAGAGAGCGTTGCTAGAGGCACTGTTTGTCTTTATGCGGAGGAAAGTAATGGGTTTCCCGTTACTGGGCCCCGCAGGGTGAACATCGATATTAAAATTACTAATCGTGAGGAGAGCAGCTCCCCTGGCTCCCTGGAGAAGGCTGTAGTGCCATGCTATGGGGCCCCAGAGCAGTATTATCCTCCCACCTCGACAGAGCGAGTCCCTGGGTTCCTTGGAGGTAGATGACAGTACAGAATAACGAGTAGCCCGCTGCAAAAAAACAAAAAAAACAAAAAAAAGTTAAAAAAAAATAATGATGAAGTCACTGAACATCCTGCAGGAATAACTCCTACACCTGCTTTAGAAAGGTTAATGCTGCGTCACTGGGTGGAAAGGGAAGGCTGGAGGTGGGCTCTGGAGATCACCAGGCACTGAGCTTTCTGAAGCTGACAAAAGGGCAGTTCAGTCGACAGAAAGAATACTGTACTGTATTACACATAAGCATCCCACTTACCCCAGTCTCAAGCTGCTCATGGGTACAGCAAGAACTGGGCTTGGTCATCGAGGTTATATATTGTAGCTGTTAGGTCTAGAAGAAACCCCTTCTGTTCCTTCCTTTCTCTCCTTCCTTTTTTTGTTCCTTCCTTCCCTCCAATTTGCAATGTCCTGCTTGCAAATCTTCAGGGGACAGCAGAAGAGCTTAATCTGGAAGTCTAGACACAAAGACCTGTAATGCTCTAAATTACCCAGGGCTTGTTGAAACAGTAAACATAGAGCCTTTCTCAGCATCTGCTATAAGGAACAGGCTTTTACTGGTGGACACAATTAGATAGCACTTTTGTCTGAAGGGCAAATGCTTATATCCAGGTAAATAAGGAAACTAATGCCTTCAATGCAGGTCTCATCAGAGAGGCATATATTCGACCTTGGCAAACTTTTTAAGTTGATTGTAGTCATGTTTTTCCTGACAAAAATGGATTAGGAGTAGATTGGGATTGCATTCTGAAGAAATACTTTTTTTCTTATTAACTCTCAGAAATGTCCTATATCTTTCTACCACAGCTGATCTAATCTAAGACTGTCAGAATTGATTCAAAGAGGCTGCTGTGTAATGGCTGACTATTAGGTATTAACCAAGAGTTGACTTTCTCCTGTGTGGATGGAGTCCTGTAAAATCACTCCCAGTGCTTAGGTGCATCAGTGTCTGTATATCCAGTATAAATGTCCAAAGACTGCATGTACTATTGGAATTGCTTTCCATCAGAGATAACCTTTTCAGCTATTTACAGTCTTAGATCATCAAGACTCAGGAGTCAGTCATGCATGCTGTCTGCCCAAAAATTAACTGCCATGTTAATCTGAGTGTAACTTCTCATTGCCATTCATTTGCCCTTAGTGGATTTTGATAGCTATTACAGTAAGAGTCTTCACACACTGATAAAGCTGCTTTTACTATGTTCATGTTTAAAGTTTTCAGAATGACTTCCCTCGTTGACATGCCCATGAATTATGAAAAGATGTTTGCTTATCGATTCACATCAGATGATGAAGAATACCAGGAGTATCTGAAACGCCCTGCAGATCCCCCTCCTATAGTTGAAGAATGGAGAAACAGATCTGGTGGCAACCAGAGAAACAGAGATCGGTACTGATTTATTTAGTTGGTTTGTTGTTTTTTTTTAATCTTATATAAATACATAGTTAAATGATTGTGTATTTCAGAAGAAATATAAGAATTTGTTCTGTTAATGGAAGATATTTAATCTTCTTATTACTTCATAGGTAACTAAGAGAAATAGTCTTCTCTGAAAAGTGATGAGGTTTTATATTTTCTCTGTATTGATAGTAAAAGTTTTTGCATTGTGTATGAAATTATTAAGTAATTTATTTTTTTAGTAAGGAATGAGCCAGAACCACAGAACTCATTTCCTTGGGTTACTGATCATCAGAGGGGAAAGATGAGTTCTGCAAAACTAAGCAGCCCATCTTCTGTTGGGTAACAGCCAGCAGGAAAATGTCTGAAGGAGCATGCTAGTAGCAGTGATTGTCTGCTGCTAGGTGTCCACAAAATGTTTCATTTATAACCTAAATATTTGCCATACTTTGTTAAATTAGCCTGTACTACTTTTATCTAGTAGATATAACTGTAAAGTCCATCATCCAATCTGTCTAGCAAATGTAGTGTTACCTGCTTACTGCAAAATATTTTTAATTACTTCTTCAGGAGGTATCCGTTTTTTGTGTGACTGAAAAACAGTGATTACAGCATATAATATGTTTGGTAAAATTGATTGTTTAAGGGGATTTTCTTTCAGAAATTTGTGGTTCTTTGAACTAATGAACTCTTACACCTACACTGTGGTCACAAAGCAAACCTCAGAGACATGTTTGTCTATGCCACACCACTGAGATAGGCAAAGAAAATGACAGTGAGGCAGCTCAAGTGTCGATCAGAATCAAGGTACAGCTGAAAAGCCAAAATTTAGACTGAACAGTGGTTGAATACCACTGATAAGATACTCTCTTGAGTATGGGGATCTACAAGAGCCTATGAAGCAGTGGTTGTATGTATTTTTGGGAGTATGGAAATTCCAGGACTCTGCTGTCAGGTAGCTACATTGTACTTAAGCCTGTTTTGACACAGCTTTCAGCCATGAAGCTACTAAATTGAACCTGGCTTTGATGCAGCAGGATGTCTCTTCTGGTTGTTTTTTTAGATATGTGGTCTGTTTGAGTCTCTAGTCAAAGTTCCAGCAGTTCAGCTTATGCCTGTGAATACTCTGTGTTAGGAAACAGACTGTCTATTGCTTAACAGACACAGTGCTGAGCAGCGGTAAGAAATTAATGAACGACCTCAGATGACTCTAGATATGTTTTCATCAGTTTTTCGTAGAAACAGATAAGTAATTGAGTGTATAAACAGTGACCTGACAGTTTACATGAAAACTATAACATTTAAGAGTTCATTATCATTCATCTTTTCAAAAAACCTCACTATTTAAGTGACTCTTTGACATTTCTTTTCATTGCAGGTTTCAAGATGGTAGATACTTTAGAGGAGATAGATACAACTGGCAAGGTGACTACAGATCTAATCAGAGGTCGGAAAGAAGCTGGGGTAATAACTACCAGCAGCACAGACAAGGGCAGTCATATTCCTCCCACTACGGACAATATGGCTACAACTCCTACAACCCAGGGTCTCATTACCATTCCTACTGATGATACTTGTGCTTTGAAAGTCCAGTAATGCTATTTAACAAATTAAGTTAGACAGTTTTCTTTTTTTCCCACAGTTTTATAGCTCACTCAAGAATTAGTATTACAGTCCATCACTGTTTGTCTGTAGTGTGAATTGAAAAACAGTATACATTTTGTGAGTAAAAAAGCATATTATACAGAGTTTGGTTAGAGTCTGTAGATCTTAGATTAATTTTCTATCTCATTCTTTTGTCTGAACATACACTAGTGCACTTCTTTTCTTCCATCATTGAGATTTCTCTCTGTTTCATTTTAGAAAACACAACAGGCCAGGGGAAAATAGCTGTGGTTTGCGTGCAGCCTGTAGCAATGGCACATTGCCTTAAGATAATTCTTTTTTAAAAGTGACATTCTGTGTCTTTGTCTGGAGAGAATTTCTTAGTTTGGCTTTTTATAGTGAGAAAAGCTCAGTTTGGTTTGAATTTCTCATGCCTTAAAACTGAGAAGAGAGGTGCTATTATAGAAATACTTCATGAGGTCAGTGTAGTGTCCTTTGACTCAATGGCTTGGATTTATTCGCAGATTTCCTTTTAAAACATGTTTAAAAGTTGGAATAAAAATTAAGTAGTATAAAATATGTATTGTCTGATTGTAGTAGGTCAGTGATGTACAAGTTTTACTGGAGAAGTGATATCAGATTAATTTGTATGGTCTTAAATTTGGTATGTGCATAACAAACGTTGGAATTCCTATTTCAGTAAACCTGTAAAATTTTGATGATAATTGTGATTACTTTATGTGAAACACTGCATGTTACAGAAGAAAGGAACCATAATTGGTACTGTTCTGTACTTCTTTTGCATGAGAAAAATAGCAGTGCAGAATGTTCTGCAGTTCTTACAATTTAAGTTTTGTGTGTTTGTTTTTTTTTAAGTACAACACAATAAAGATATAGATCACATGTGAGGATGTTTCTGAATATGTCTACAACCTAATTTTGAAACACTGAGAGTTGCTACAGTGTCATCCAAGCTGGCTGCCCTATGAGAAGCAGTGTCAGCATGGAAGTGTTAATACTACACAGCTGTTGGTTTAAGTTTTCTTCTAACTACAGCCTACGCAGCTACAACCACGAGGATGAGATACCCTGTGATTAATTAGAAGTCTGGAGTGTTAATCCAGTGTCTGCCCCTCTACTCTGATCTCGTGAGACCTCACCTGGAGCGTTGTGTGTGCAGTTCTGGTGTCCTCAACATAAAAAGGACATTGAACTGTTGGAACAAGGCCAGAGGAGGGCCACAAGGATGATGAGGGGACTGGAGCATCTCCCATACAAAGACAGGCTGAGAAAGTTGGGACTGTTTAGCCTGGAGAAGAGAAGGCTGCATGGAGACCTCATAGCAGC
>JBCJKH010055471.1:0-24439 GCA_039877255.1 Loriculus beryllinus | reverse complement strand
CAATCCCACTGTCCATGTCAGTGACAAAGATGTTGAACAAGACCGGTCCCAACACTGATCCCTGAGGGACACCACTCATTACTGGTCTCCAGCCGGACACTGAGCCATTGACCACAACTCTTTGTGTGCGGCTATCTAGCCAGTTCTTTATCTACCAAGCGGTCCATCTATCAAATTGATGTCTCCAATTTAGAGACAAGGATATGTGCAGAAGTTGGATATAAATTAAGATACATTATGGAAATCTGCTGTACATTTGTAGGTGAATATAACCATGCTTTTGATGCATCTTGACAACCGTTTACAAGTACTGCTCAGCTTTGTTTGCATTGCTATTGTGAACATATAGCTGATTACACAGATAGCTGCATGTTTGTTTTAATTGATGAGTTTTGACTAATTGATTGGCAGGCTTCTGCAGCAGAGGGGTTACCTTATTTAATTAACTAGTTGCAGAAGCATCGAGTCTTTCATGTGTGCTCAGTTAATGACAGGTTATCAGCTGCAGCAGTCTGATAAGAGGTTAGTGCTGCTGCTGGGCTGATGCTAAATTGTCACTAAACAGTTTTAGCAAGTTTTGGAGTTCTTTGTAAAAGTTACTCTTTTTCAGGAGCCATGATCAGTGTTTATCTGATGTAAACCTCAAAATATCAAAGATGCTTAAGTTCTGAAGTCGTAGCTAGAGATAATCGTAGAATGGTTGGGGCCAGAAAGGACCTTAAGATTATCTAGTTCCACCCCCCCTGCCATGGGAAGGGATGCCTCACACTAGACCATGTCACCCAAGTCTCTATCCAACCTGGCCTTGAACACTGCCAAGTATGGAGCATTTACCACTTCCTTGGGCAACCTGTTCCAGTGCCTTACCACCCTTACAGTAAAGAACTTCTTCCTTATATCTAACCTGAACATCCGCTGTTTTAAGTTTAAACCCATCACCCCTTGTCCTATTGCTATAGTTGGCCCCTGATAAATTTAGAACTTCAGATGACTTTAAAAAACAAAACCAAGATACTTCCTCATGTCAAGATGCATCGCTTGACAGATTATTCTGCCAAGATAGGAGGTGGATGGTTTTGATCTTTCTAAATTGTTAGGCAGCACTAGAAGAAGTGCATGTTTCTCAAAAAGTCTTTCCATCTCTATGTGCTTGTGATAGTAGACAGATTTTTGCCATTGAGAAAACGATTGGTATAGGGAAACGGTGTCAGGTTTGTTTGCATGGTTGCTATTGGGAGATTTATTGTAATGCTACAATTGACTAAATAATAGAACTTTGCCAAGGTAGAAATAAAGTTGGATTTCAAATTAATTTGAGGGGCTATTTAAGGGTGATTAACCTTGGAGGTATCATTTCCATTCTGTGTATTTCTGTATTTAAATAAGACTGAGCCAACATGCCATTTACCAACATAGATGCACAGAATAAGATTGCTTATACCAGTTATCCCTGAGGCCTCAATTTAAAAAACAGTTTTCTCATATTAAAGTGTAAGAGCCTGATGATGATAGCTGTCCTATCTTAGCTGAGTACCCTGGTTTTTAAATACTATAGTTTTAAACAGAAAGCTCTCTTCTTTTGATCTCAAAAACATGCTGCCACTGTTTCTTTGTATTCTTTTTGTTATATAACTCCATTTACTGTGGTACTTCTTCACATCATCTGAGATTTACATGATCATCTTTGTGTAGGTGGGTGTGTTTGGTTGTTTGCGTTTGGTGGGGGAGGTCCAGACAGAAAAGTTAATATGGTTTTTCGTCCACAGTTTTTCCTTCAAAAATTTCTTCCCAACTCTTCCTTTTGTATATGTACTTTTTCTCTTATCCACCTCTATTTTAATCCTTCAGTCTCCGTTTACTTTTCTTCTCCCCAGTGTTCACAGCCTTAGCTTGCCCTACTCTTTCTATTTTTGTTTCTTCCTCTGCATCTAGTCTTTGTATCCATTTCAGTAAGAGCCCCTCTGTGTTGGAGGGTCTGCTCAATCTGAAAAGGTAGCCAGTAGAACACTGGAAATAAGTGAATAAATGAATGGAGGTCCATTCATGGTTTGGGCTGAAGAAGTAAGAGTTTTTAGTAACAGTTGACTGAGCTAACTTCATAGTACGAAATCAGAAGAAATATGGAGTTCTTGGGTAAAAACTGGAGTAGCTATATCTTTTTTTTTTTTTTTTGGAAGGAAATTTGCCTGGATTTCATAGGAATGGTTGCGGTACTTCTCAAATTTTCTGAAAGCAAACAATACCATCAGCTTCCAAACCACTCTGTTCTGCTGGCAGGCACTTTTTGAAATATTACCATTCTCTTATAAAATGTAAATTTTCATTTCTTAAAGAGCATTGCTTGGTCAGTCCATCTGTTGTCTGTCTACCATATTGTTACATTGCATGCTTTTGACTTACCATGTCCAAGTTGCCTAAGTGATTGATGGCCAGTGTCTTCATAATGCAGGTTAAGTAGTCATTTTCTTATAATGCATGTGTGTGGTCTCGTAAATCAGTTGACTGTTTTTTTCCCTCCCTAGTCTTCCTTTCTATCCACTGATACTCCCCACTTCTCTTCCGCAGCAGGAGATTGTTGCAACTTTGAAGTCTTAGTTTAGCAGTTTAGAAATCATGTAAGGTCATAGTCAGATAACTATATTCTGCAAATGATTGTGTTGTGTAAATAAAAAGTTATTCTTGTCAGTCTGTCTTGACTTTCTATCAGTGGCAATTAATGGCTTTTCACATCTGCTGTCTGAGCAGCTTGTTTGAGTGCTCAGTAACCTGCATCAGTCAAAATGCATGCGGACGGCTTTACGGGTCTTAAGAGGCAGGTCTTAGTGTGGCTTATCGAGTATGTTCAAACTAGCAGCTCCATTCAGGCAGCAAGACTGAGCACTGTTTAGGGGCAAACTGGCAATGTTAACATTTTCTGACACAGTCAGACCTAGAAAAGGGTATCTGCCTGCAGACGGGTACCGCAGTATCTGAGTAACTCATCAGAATTAGCGTTTTGGGAGGGTTTTTTGTTTGGTTCGTTTTGTTTGTTTAGTCGGGAATTCTACATTTGGGCAATATCTCAGGCTTTTATCCATCTGCTTGGTGACTATTTTGAAACAGTTTCTTCCCAGGAAGGTAGACAGATTCTACACAAGTGAATAGATAGTTTTCATAGATTACCTCTGTTACGTTGGCCAGCTTCACGTTGTGCTTCCATTTCCAAATTTCAGTTACTCTTGTTATTGTTGTGTTTGAAGAAGATGAAAGGAAAAGATTAGCATTTTTAAAAGATTAGCATTTATGTTGAGACCAGCATTTGATTATAGAGAATTAATAGTTCTGAATTGTTTACATACATAAAAATAGGGTTCTGCAGTAGTGCAGTGTTTTCAATTATCCCTCTTAATCTTTAATTATAGCCATGTTTATTAAGCTTATTGTAATTTGATTTAAAACTAATAAAATATATTTATTTGCTGTTTATGTTAGCTACTTTCTGAAATTTGGCCTGAAAAGTGCAAGATAGGAAGCTGTAATTTTTTGCTTTCCTGTTGCTGATTAGAATGGTAATTGCAGATTGTTGCTGTTAGAAACAAAATAGCTTCCAGCTAATATGCTTGATTTGTCAACAATGAATTTTGTAGCAGAGTTGTATCCTCAAGAATTAAGTCTGAAAAATGTGTGTGCTGATAATTCAAAAGTATTTGAAACCTATTGCATTTGGGGTGGGAGGAGAGGGAACTGATTGTCTTTTTTGTTAAAGCAGAACAGTGCTGGAAATATTTTGCTGGGTTATTTGGTACACAATTTTTGTTTGGTTTTACAAAGGACAGAGAAACTCAAATTGCCAGTGTAAAGGATATTCAGTAGCAGGTAGCAGGAGTGCTGTGTTGGACATCCGCATTTATCTTTAAATGTTAGAGTATAACTGGTTGATATGAAATCTAGTTACACTGGGAGTCATGGCTGATTTAAATGTCTAACACACAGTTCTCTTTTCCCCTTTTTTTTTTTGCTTTCTTTTTTTGTCCCCTCTTTTCTTCCCCCACCCCCTTCCCCTGTTTCCTTAAGGATTTGCAGCACTTGCAGCAGCTTCAGCAACAGAATCTCAACCTGCAGCAGTTTGTGTTGGTGCATCCAACAACCAACTTGCAGCCAGCACAGTTCATCATCTCTCAAACACCGCAGGGGCAGCAGGGTAAGTGGTTCTTGCCAGGAAAGAAAATCATACGTAGCTTTTTAGAGAAGGAGGTGAAACTGAGGTGGTTGATACACCTTCACTGACTGTTGATATTCCCTAGAAGAAATAACAGTATTGCGATTAGGAGACTTGAAAGGGACACCTCCTTTCTGGGTGTTAGACGCAAAATGCTAAGACTGTCTCGCGGTTTAACCTGGCAGGTAGCTAAGCACCATACAGCCACTTGCTCACTTCCCCTGACTGCTGTGGGATGCGGGAGAGGATTTGTGAGGAGGGATGGGGGAAGAAATAAAATTTGTGGGTTGAGATAAAGACAGTTAAATAGGACAGAACCATAAGGCGTGATGATGATGGTGACAATAAAAAATTAGAATATACAAAACAAGTGATGCACAGCGCAGTTGCTTACCACCTGCTGACTGGTACCCAGCCAATTCCTGGGCAAGCAGCCCCTAGTCAGCTTTCCCCCTAGGTTATATACTGAGCATTATGCCACATGGAATGGGATATCACTTTGGCCAGTTTATGTCAGCTCTCCTGGCTATGCCCCCTCCCAGCTTCTTATGTCCTCCAGCCTACTCACTGGGGGGGGGGGGTGTGTGTGTGAGAATCTGAAAAGTCCTTGACTTAGTGTAAGCACTGCTTAGCAACAACTAAAGCATCAACATTATTCCCAGACTAAAGCCAAAACAGAGCACTAGACCGGTTACTAGGAAGAAAAATAACTATGCCAGCCAAAACCAGAACATGCTAGAAAAAGATGACAAAGTCAAGAGTCCTTGTGGGAGACTAGAAAAGTCCTTAATAACCCTAAGGAGGGTATAGTGAATTTTGTCATGAACTGAAATAATAATTGCACCTTGAGAAAAGAGCTAGAAGGCTTGATTTTTTTTTAATAATTCCTCCTGGAAGTATTATTTTGGTGGTAAACTGGGTATGGCTTACATGCTAAAGGCAAACCAAGGCAGTGTTAGGTGGTGTTGTGCCCAGCCAGTTAAGATGTCATACAGTAACTTTGCTCTAAGTACTAATGCGTTCATGTTGCAATAAATCAGAGTACTGAGTGCACCCCATTTGTTGATGTCCACAGAAAACTGCATTTAGCCATGGTCTCTTACGCTGATATACAAAAATGGTCTTCTTCCCCGCCCTTTCTTTTCTGTATGAACTCAGTTGTTCAGGTCTGGTAATCCAAAGATTCTTGCTCAGAAAGCAAATCCTGTTATGCTTGAAAAGTCCTGCAGAGCCTAGCTGTCCTATAAAGCAGCTCTTTGCACTTCATTTTCTTCTTTTGATTTTTTCATGCACCACTATGAATTGGGTAGAACTGGCTTTCCATTGTGCTGAATCCCTCACACTGTCTGAATGCTCTCACATTTGGATAAAGTGTTAGTCAAAATTAACTTTTTTTAAAATAGGACTTGATTTAAGAGAGCTTTTATACCAGCACTGGTAGAAAGTAGCTAAAAGGCTATTTATGGAGGCATTTAGTGATGTACTAGTTTCTTAAAAAGAAGCAGAACTTACAAGCTTGATGTATTCCTCTAGAACAATTCAAACTTAAGCAAAATTTAGTTCAAGGATTCTTTAAAATAGGCAGTTTTCTTTTTCTTTTTTTAAGGAAACAGCAACAAAAAAAGCATTGTTTTGAAAAACTTACTCATTTTCTAAAAAATGCCTACATTTTTCAGCATTTTTCTAAAATGTCTCTGAAGATGGTTCACAAAAAAGGAAACTAACAGAAGTAATTATATTAATATCTCAAAATGAATTGCCTTGATTATAGAAAAGAAGGAAAGCTATTTGCTTGCTTTAAAAAAAAAATCTATTGAAGTTGAATAACTACAGAGAGGTTTTCATAGTACCTTTTAGAAGGACCATCTCTGAAAATGATTTCTTCACTGCAGTTTAAGACCTGCATGTTGCTGTCGTCAGTGATGCAGTGTGTGTAGAAACACCATTTTTTGCTGGTTATGTGCAGCCTGGGCAACTGAATAGCTCAAAAATGTTGGAAGATTTATATTCTGACCATAGGCCATTAGTGTGTGACAATCTTCCAAACTGAAATGCTTGAATGGATCCAATTTTCTTCATGAGCACTCAATGAGAAAGCAACATGTATGTCATAATATCCCTTATATCACTTTTTGGTATGGCTTTGTGCAGTATTTCATGGTTATTGTTAGAAGATCTCAAACAGTGTGTTATTATTTATGAGAAAGATTGAGAAAGTGTGTATTTTTATTTTGTTGTTTGCTGTTGCAGCTGACTTTTCCATGTTTTTCTTGTCCTATTAGTCCTACTTGTACATTAGTCAACTTCATAAAATAATAATATATTTGAATAAATAGCATAGAGCTTTCTTTAGAACCAGTGGCATTCAGGGTTTTTTTGCTGCCTCATTGATACTGCATATGGCTTTATATATATGTATGTATCCATTTAATAACTAATGAAAATTCAGGTTTATTTATGGATTATCTGTTCTGGAAGAAATCAACTGCTTTACAGGCTACGTATTTTGTACATGCCAATCATGTATATGAGAAATATGG
The DNA here is from genome assembly GCA_039877255.1 of Loriculus beryllinus. Classification (NCBI taxonomy): domain Eukaryota; kingdom Metazoa; phylum Chordata; class Aves; order Psittaciformes; family Psittacidae; genus Loriculus; species Loriculus beryllinus. Next base: position 17,701 of record JBCJKH010055471.1, on the reverse strand, counting down.
TTTTTAATATAGGGAATAGTTGAGGGAAATGAAGAATGTTATTTCTAAGCAAGATTGTAAAAAAAATGTAAACATTAAGTAGAGAGAAGCTTCTTTTACTTGAAGAGGTGATGGTGTGAAGAGTAATGCAATCATCAGCAATCACATTGAGATTCTTGGAAGGGGTTGAATGTCATGGCTTAGATCCAATTTCTGAACAAAAAAAATTGGAAAATTCAACACCTAAAATACTAATCAACAATGAGGATATTATTCTGCTATCTTTCTTCAACACACATAGCTCACAGCAGCATATGTGAAATTCTCCCTTTAAATGCACTGTCATATGTCTGGTGTAGTCATCTTTTCCGCATGATTTCTGGTTATTCTCTGGCTGAGGTGAAACAAATTGTGAAGTTCCTGTTTTTCATGTTTGGTAATAGGTAACATTGTAACTGAAGAAATTGTTTCAAGACTCAGCAGATATGCAGAAGATTGAATGGAAATAGAAATTTGGAACAATTTCTTATTCACAGCAATTCTTGTCCACTTATTATTGCTAAGGTCACAGGCAGGAATGTAGCACCTTGTAGAGTATTTATACATCTTTTATCTGTTCTCCTATCTAATAGATCTATCTCTAGAATAATCAGTTCAACATCTTTTACTACAATTATAGCTGTTTCTTAAAAATAATACCCTCATCAAATGACCGTTTGCCTTTCTACTCAGAAGATATTGCCAATAAAAATCATATTGGTAAAATCTGAATGGAGAGGGGAAATCGTGCTTCATTTCATTTAAATTAATCTTGCAAATAGAAGATATGGGAAAAGAATACGTCATTGTAAAGGGGATTTGGAATCAGTACTTATTAGAGTATCCAAAAAGGCAAATGTGGAAGACAAGCTACTAAGTAGCTTTAAACATTGAAACTGGGCCTATCTAATCTCAATTTATTTCTTTTTATTATTAAAACCGTTGTTTATGATTTTATTGTAAAAAAACCTGGGAAGATGATGGCAAACCAAACCCAGTGCTGTTCTCTTCTTTCACACTTGCCTGACAGATTTTGAGACTTCACTTGTATCATTGAAAAAAACCCAATCAAACACATTTTTTAAATGAAATAACGGATGTTAAACGTTAGTACTTAACCTGCTGGCCTCTGATATCATAAATCAGAGTGCAGCTTCTTCACCCAGTGTCAAGATGGAGGAAGATGCCTGAAGTTTCCTGTATTTCTTCTCAGATGCATCAAATCTGTGATTCATCTCATCTCATCTGAGACTGTGCACCTGTACTGCCCTTACAGGACTCTTCCTCATTTTGTTAATAATAAGCTCTGTGAACCAGGTGAAAGTGCTTAGTATCCTCAATATACAGATGAGGAGACCCAGGATTTCATTGTCATTAAGAGACTCTTGGTGACAGAGTATTTGCTGACACAGCAGTTGAATAAAATGTAGCTGAATCTGCAGATAAGAGGGGAGAGCTTGAAGTGGAATTAGGAAGAACTTTGGAGAAGTAATTTAAATGCTAACTTTTCCCCATGTGCTACAAATACCCATTACCAAGATCTGAATTAAATCCTCTATTATTTCCTGTCCTATTTGAAATCGAGTCTTTATTTCTAACCATCTGAACAGCATCAATGGGTAAAAATGCTGACTTTTTATCGAAGTAGTGTGGCAGCACCTTTGCATGGATCACTGAAATGATACTCTGCAAAACCACAGTGCAGCAGCTTCAGCACATTTGCGTCATGTTCCTGAGCTATCTTAAAGGGATGCAGCAAAAAGTGCAGCAGCAGCGTGCAGCAGCTTAACTTCTCGGTGGAACAGATTTGTAGAAATGGATAGGTTAGTACTTTCTTGTGTTGGATCCCAATATAATCTTTTGTTTAATTTTAGTAAGAACTAAACTTCAGATTAGTCTGTTGGCTGGCAGGAAGGGTTTTTTGCCCTGAACCAGAAAAATACTCTTGTAGATTACAGGAAGAGTCCTGGATGATGGTAGATGCATTTACTTTAACTATTAAAAAAACCCAGCCAAACCTCCAAAGCATCTGAAGCATCATACCTTTGCATTAATCCTTATCTCGTCCATTCTTTTGGAGCATCATATACATGATACATGTGGCATGTTTAGTGCTACTGGACTCTTAGAAGCCAAAGGAGAGGGCTAGAAATACTACCTCTGTAAATGTAAGTATACAATTTTAAAAAAATACGTAGGTTGGAAGGGACTTGTACAGGTCATGTAGTATTTCTTGAAGTAGGTCTAATTACAGCAGAGTGCTTAGGGCCTTGGCCAGTTGACTTTGAACATCACAAAGTATGGAGATTCTGCAGCCTCTTCAAGTATCTACCCCAATAGCTGACCACTCTCATGATTAAAGTAAAATAGAAAAGTTTCCTTAAGTCTACTTGTAGTAGACATGTTCTTGCATCTCAGTACTGTGCACCCTCAAAAAGAGCCCATTTCTGTCTCTGAGGCCAGAAATAGGATCTAACCTAATTTTTTTCATAAGGCTGAACAACCCAACTTACTTACCTATTTCTCATATGGGTGTTCCAGCCTGTTACCCACCCTCGTGGGCCTTGAATATACAAAATCCAGGATATCATTGTGTCTTGTACATGGAAACCAAAAGCTGAATGCAGTAATCTAGATGCAGTCTTGCTAGTGCCAAACAGAGGGCAAGAATTAAAACCCTTGACCTGCTGGTTGCACTCTTGTGAATAGAGCCTAGGATGTGATTGTTGACTGTCCTTATTATAAGAACACACTGCTGGCTCATGGTCATCTTACTGACCTCCAGGACACCCAGGTCTATTTTCTGTGAAACTTCTTTCTAGCCACCTAGTGTCCACCCTGTTTTGCTATACAGGCTTATTCCAGTCCCCATCTATGATGTTGCATTTTCCTGCACTGATCTTCATGAGTTTCCGCTGGTATAGCCTCTCTAGACCCTGACTTCTGGTTTATTGACCATTTTTCCTCTATTTAGTATTATCCACAAGCTCCCTGAGAGTGTATTTTGTCTCATCAGCCTTATTGGTTATAAAGATATTAATATCTATTATATTAATATCCATTAATTATTATCATCTGTTAAATATTATCAATCTGTTAATTATTATCAATCTGTTAAACAGTATTGATGGCAGTGTGAAGTTCCTAAGGAAACAGCAAAGTGTGAAACACCAGTATTATCTCAGCAGTTGCCTAAAAGGTGCAGTTTTGGACTTAAACTGTATTTAAAAGTCTGTGCTATGTGCCCTATAAGTTAAGTCACTGAAGTCTTCCTGAGCGGAAGCGGGGACCAATAGTTTCTTCTCAGAAAAAAGCACCCCAAAGATGAAGGTTAGGCAAGTCATGTTTGCAAAGAACAGAACTGCATGGAAGCCAACAAGAGTCTGAAACACGTGCGTGAAAAGTGTCTGGAAAGATTGTAAACCACTGGAAGAGATGCATGCTCTGCTGGAACAGTTCAGCTCTCCATGCCCTGATTATTACCTCAGTCAGCTTCAGGTTGACCTAACTTGTTCTTCAGTTTTTGCCTGAGAAACCTTGTATCAGTATCTCTTAAATAGGATAAATTAATGTAAAAACTGAGTAGATTAAACACATTCAGAATATTTTATACTGTCCCTCAGTGCTAATTACTTGAGAGGGAGAATAAACTGAGGAAAAATGTAGTCATCTTGTGTTCTCCAGCGGTATTGCCACAAAAACATCCTCTGGGATGTCTTTGGGGACAAAAAATCCCCGAAGGACAGTCCTAATGACTCTGATTACAGTCATAAGATGAGTCAGTAACATGTGATCTGTGGTGTAACTGGTGCATTAGAGGTCACATGTAGTCACTGTTAGCTACCTATTTTTTGTTTTATTGTTGGTTGGCCACTCTACAGTATCAGTGTAATGGGTTGTCTCTTTCTGTTTCAAGTTATCAATTAAAATTCACTGTCATTAAATGAAGGTCAAAACCTCTTCACTTGTTCACTAATTAATATTTAGATTGGGGCAGCTGAAGTCATCTTTCAAGTGAACAAATATCTGTGTTGTATAAAGCACTGTGTAGTAGGGAGCTGTCTTCAAAGTTCCTTAAGCTGCTCCCTTCTCTCGCTGTGGCTTTTCAAAAACACAGATGGAACATATTGATTATGTGATACAAAGCAAATTTACATAGATGTCTATACTGTGCTGTTATGTTGTATGAATATCTGGCTTTATTCTGTGGATCTTGACATTTGATAGCAATGCATGCTATTTAAAATACAGGTTTAACAGTTTCTTAAAATAATAGTAATATTACTGTCAGAAAACAATTCTGTAGTTGTGTATACCTCATTGAGGATACATTTTCTTCTTCTTAACCCCTGGTAGTCCCCTACTTTCATGTCTTCTATGGCCTTAGCCTCACATAAAGGATCCAGTTTCTTACTTGGTATTTACCAAGTCCTAAATTCCTGTGTCTCCTACCTGTGGTCTACTAAGAGGTAGCTGGTTGTGAGTGGTGTGCTGTGGTTGATCAGCCAGCTGATGAGCCAGAACAGCTCATGTCAAATTCAAATTACAGAATTTAAGTGGAACTTGGTGTTCTGTCCTCTGAGTGCCTGTAGTGTTGTTGTGCCATCATTCTCTCCTGGTTTTAGGAACTTGGTATATTGAAGGTGTCTGCTAAACATACGTTTAATTAGTCAGGTTCTTCAGTTAATAAGGGGAAGTTAATAGCTGTAGCCAGGAGTTACCTAAAGAATACCAGTAATATTTTTTAACAATAAAATTGGGGGAATGGACTAGGTATATTTTTGTCAAGATCCTTACACCTTAAAAGTATATAAATTCTAATTTTGTAATTAAAAAGAATTAATCAGATACTTATGGTTAAAATATATAGATGCAAGCTTATATCTCAAGTTCCTGAGAAATTTAATAAACCATACAAAGGGGGCTGTAAGAGAACTTATTTTTAGAGCAACAGCAATTGATGGTTGCATCAGTCCCAACTGTTCTTTAATGTTGTCACTTTTCCGTAATAGCACACGTTTTCATACATTCAGTTTAATGTTTATTCTATTTGTATGGTTTAAGCAGTATTCAGTGTCTTACCTAAGCTTTAAGTTCTGATTACATTTCCAAAAGATTTATTCTTTATTTCAGCCAGGAAGTGGTTATCTGGGCTTTATTTGGTCTTCTGGCATGGTCTTCTGCTTACATTTGCCGGGGAAAGTTGCCTTCTTGTTAGGCAGATTGCATGGGGTAATATGGAGAGGAAGAAGGGTGATCAAGGAGCCACATTTGTGGTTTTGATTAGCATTTGGTTGTTGGATTTGATCTGATTAGTATTCAGTTGTTTATTTTTATATGGCTCCCAAATTCTTGGTCAACTGTTCATTACAGGAAGAGGTTTACCCTAAATCTGTAAGCTGAAAGAAGCAATAAATGATTCCTGAACACAGAATTGGGATAACATAGATCATTGCAAACTCTTTCTGCAGGAGACTGGTGCAGACTTCTCTTTTTTACCCTTCCATAAATGCCAAGGGATTTGGACAGAAAAGTCCAAAGTCTGAAGTCTGTGCAGGGATGAAATGAAGGCTTGCATCTCAAATTTTTGTAACTTTCCATTATTTGGCAAGAGCCTTGTTTTATTTCATTTCATTTCATGTTTTAGTCTTTTAAAATGACAAATCCAGCCCACCCTTTTCTTTTTCCAGGTCTCCTGCAAGCGCAGAATCTTTTAACGCAACTACCTCAGCAAAGCCAAGCCAACCTCCTGCAGTCTCAGCCAAGCATCACCCTTGCCTCTCAGGTCAGGCTTATTTCTACAGTTTATAAGTTGCTTTGAGGTGATTTAACTATTGCAAATGAAGGGACCCTTTGTAATAGTTATGAGGGTAGGTATTGCAGCTGTAGTAGTGTTTGTCTTGCCAGATTGATTGAAGTATCAGTGACTTCTGGTTTTTTTTCTGTTTTAGTAGTTTCCACCCTAATGGGCCTCTTTTCATGCATTTAAGGTTCTAAATTTTTACTTCTGGCTGAAAATTTCCATGATTGATACCTTGAATTAATGGCTTTAGAGCATCATTTGATTTCCTGCAAGACTTTTTTGAACAATCTACATATTTGTGAAATTCAGAAGAGGAAGGAATGGGCTACCTAAAAAGCCCATAAAAAAGATTACTGACAAGTATCTTTCTTTCTAGAAATTTCAGTGGTAATCTGTCTTTATTGTAGCCCAGTTGTTTTGCTATTATTGCTAAGTCATTGCCAGTCTTACTAGTTACTTTCTGTGAAAGTGAGGAGATTGTTAAAAATACATTAAAATATTCTGCTAGATTTTAATGTTAAAATATTAAAGCTCTATAATTAAGCTTTCAGACTGCAAGAAAAGCAATTTTAAGGTTGCATGTGCCTGCAAATTTAGTTTTGCTTCACTCTGGGTTTTACTGTGCAGTTTAGTTATGTGACTGTATACTGTTTTGTAAATACTATATATGGTATTTTCCTGCCAACTTGGTTACATATTGGAATATTTTAGTCTCTAATAAGATGCCTGAGTCTATCAATGTCTTAGAAAACTACATTTTCTATTGTACTACCTGTAGTATTTTTCATGCACCATGTGGAAAATGGAATTTGTCTCACCTCTGTAGTTCATACCTCAGTTAGCAGCATGACTCCCTACTAAAGATTACACTTGGATTAAAAAAAAGTATCAAAACTGCAAAGAGAAAATAAATTGTCTAAAGGGGGTGAAGTCAGTAAAGACCTATTGCAGTACTTACCCATGATGTTTAATGTAAATTAAAAAATAGTAAAAATATTTATAGTGTGACACATACATCTGCAATCCTAGAAAGATCATATATGATCACATTATTTCTCAGGAAATGGAATTATAGATCCTGACCTACCTCTGCCATCTGCTGTGCGCTGCAAAATACTGTATTAATCCAGAAGAAAAACAACAAAAGGATTAGTGTAAAGGCTTAGCTGTATGTAGGCCATTTCTTTTAGAACAGCCATTTCTGGACCCTTGCATAGACTTTGCGTAGTACTGTAGTATTGCATAGACCTGAGGCTGTTCTTATTTGCCCTGAAGGAGTCTGTAGTTTCAGAACTGGGCATAGCACATAAATGCATGAAGTCACCTTTGCTTAAAGAGCCACAGCTGAACTGAGTAGAATTTTACTAGAGTAAATGGTTTGTCTCTGCATCTCGTTTCCTCTATGGCATGGAAGAAGGTAGAGTTATGCACTCAAAACGCATTTCTGATGTTCCTGTTGCACATGAAGCCTGAACTGTGCAATACCAGATATTATTTTGTCCACATGTGAATATTTTCTATGATGATGGTTTTTTTGGGTTTTTTTTTTTTTTTTCAGATTCCTATTATTGTTGCATAGTAAAATAACGCTGTTCTGCCCATGTTCAGAAATAGTGAACCTCATGTGGACTTACTGGAAAAATAGCCTTTTATATAGAAACAAAATGTGACCTAAAAGGAATTATTTTATGCAGGCTACCTCTACTTACTTTCTTGTATCACCAGTACATTCATCCTTACTGTTGCAAATATCCACAGAAGGGTTAGAGCTAGACATAGCTTTTTTTACTGGAAGAGATGAGTCAGTCACAAGAGATGACATTCAAGGAAACTTGCCATCTTTGCTGCACCTTGTATGTGCTCCCTGTTCCAAGACTAAATAGGAAATTTGAATCTTTTGGGCTGATGACAATCTGCCACTTCACACAAGCAGTAAATTCAATTTTTAAATGATTAAAAGGGGATAAATGCCAAGCTGTCTGTAAATGATAGAACTGTATTAAGTAAGAGCATTCAGCCTTTCTTTTGAGCAGCTTCTGCAGCAAGCAGAAGTTGTTGCTTATCTGCTGCATTGAGCATCTCTTCTTTAATTGATGCTGACAGAGCTCTTAAAAGGCTGTCCTATTAATATAGTTTTCTGGATTGTGATTGCTCATTCTTGAGAGGAATCTAAATAAATTGCAGGAACTTTCAGATTGCTAGAAGTGTCAAATTCATTGATCTTTCTCACAGAAATTTCATCTTTTTTTTAATTGAATTTTTTGCTGATTATTCTTTTAAGTCTGATTTTCATCTTTTCCTTGCTATCTCAATAGCCAGCAACCCCAACACGCACAATAGCAGCGACCCCCATTCAGCCACTTCCACAGAGCCAGTCAACACCAAAGCGAATTGACACTCCCAGCTTGGAGGAGCCCAGTGACCTTGAGGAGCTTGAGCAGTTTGCCAAGACTTTCAAACAAAGACGGATCAAACTTGGATTCACTCAGGTGAGACTGTGTAACTTTGGCCCTGCCAGTGTGGAATCTGAGGTCTCATCTTTCAAGTCTGGAGGAAAGACTACAATTCCACCTTTTCCTAGGAGAGCCTTCTTCAATAGGGTTATGCTCTGGCTTTTGTGTAGGCGATTTCTAAGAAATAAGAGAAAAAGCCATACATCCATCTTCTTCCCTGTTGATTTTAAAGCAAAGCCATTTTCCCAGCAGGTACTTGTATTTACCAGTGCCAGATGTCATTGCATGTGCACTATTCATTCTATAGGATGCAAAATGAACGGGCAAAGCACTTTAAAGCTGTCTTCAGAAGTACAAAGTTCCAGAAATCACACAGCACAATTAACTGCCCTGTGTGTTTAAAAAGTATATCACAACTGTGCAGTTGCTTTGGATGTCAGAGGGTTTTTATTTCGCAAGCTCATTTTTCTATTAAACATCAATGATTTCTGTATTTAATGCTTTTGCTAAGGTTCCTAAACAAAACCTGAAAGGACTGTCACCTTTAAAGTTCGCTCCTTACAGAGGTGAACTGGAGTTGCGGTTTGTTTTGGTTTGTTTAAAAGCTCAGAAATATCCACAAGAGAAAAGTAATCTTGAATGTCATGAGAATGGTTTAATGAGAAGGACAATTGAAAGTACAAAGTGAATTTATATGTCCTGTTAGTCTGTTGAAGGGAAATGCTGCTTGGATCCAGGAGTCCTTTCTTCTTAATATCAAAATTATCTTTTCCCCCAAAAGATTAAAATATCTGTCCAGGTAAACAAGTAATTTTGGCAGGAGCTTGTGGTAACCATAGGCTTGTTTTTTGCCAGAAGAACTAGATTGCAAAAATCAAAGTAGGTATTTTAAAGTCTGAGCTCACAGCAGTCAATCCAACATAAGTGATTTGTTCTCCAGAATAAGTAAGCCTACTGTAGCTGAAGTCAGATTCATTTTTCTGGCAAAGTCCTAAATGTTTGAAAAATCAGGGCTCGTAATGAAAATTCCTGGTAGCGTCTTAATTATAACTCAAGAACAAAATGTTCTTAGTAAAATGGAGTTTGCTGGCATGTGTGCCTCCTTCCCTCCCTGTTTTCCACTAGAGGGAGGCAGAGAAGTACAAGTGATGGACGCACACAAAGGCTAGAATAGAGCAGGATAGAGTAATACAAGTTTCCCTATAACCTGACTGAGGAGGTTCATGTAGATCTTTAGTTATGTTTAATCTGCCTTGCTGTGAGATGATTATAAAAGCTCCACTAGACTTTTAAATTATGGGTTAACCCTACTTTATTGACCCTGTTATGAATTTTCATGGTGAGGAAAAATAAACACAAATGCTCAGGCTTACACTTCATTATTAACTTTTGAGCTAAAAAAAAAAATGGAATCTTGAGAAAGTGATAAAATTGCATTTGAGCATTTCTATCCTGCTCTGAGTTTGTATATGTATAATTAGGCAGTTCACATAATTTCTACCTAATTGCATAATTGGATGATAATTAGAGACCCCTGTTAGTTTGGTTTCCTATAGGTGAATAAATAGACTGCCTTTCAGAGGATAAAAGAAATTTATTTCCAGTGGTACTGTAAGCTTTCTCAGGCACACATGACCTCTGCCTTTCAAAAATAATTGTGAGATTTGGTTTGCATTGCAAACTAATAACTTACTGCATTCTGTCTTGTGAACAATGTAACAGGTTTTGAATTTCTGCAGTTCTGTCTCTTTTCCCACCCTGAAAAATGGGTGATGGATTTAAGTCCTTTTGTTTAATTGCTTTCCATGTTTGACATAGAGACACAATGAGCATTCTACACCTTAGCGTTATTGCAGGTGTGTGACTAATTGGTCAGTACAGATTCAAGCTGTGTGAGCAAACATTTTAGACTATGTTAGTTTTACTCCTTTAAAGGTGTTGTTACTTCTGCTACTCTGTCTGAGCTTCTTGACAGACCAGTACACACAGCAGTAATGTAGCTTATAACCAGTTTCAGTTCACTACCAAAGCTTCCTTCAACCTACAGAGTAGATCAGATATGTATACCGTGCCTTCATCCTCTGTCTCATCCATCCTTTCAGTCACCCACCCCAATTTATAAAATTCTCACCTCAATATGTAAGTTCCTTTGCTTACAGCTGAAATGCTGCCACCTTTTGGCACTGAAAACTATTGACAAAGGAACGGTTAACTGTCCATTTTAAATCAGACAACAGATGTTAGTAAGAAGAACACAAATACCAGAATTAAATTTAGCTGGGGGACTGGAGCACATTTCATAACTCTTTCCTGCCAAGACATAAATCAATTTATCTCTAAAATGGTTTATGTAGCCAGGTTTTCTTCTTCATAAACCCAGTAAACCATCCATGTTACTTCTCTTGGAATGATTTATGAGTTTTAAAATGCATATGGATAGAGGTATGCATGTGATTTCCCACGTGTTTCCTGTGGTTGAAGGGCATACAAACCAATTGATCTGCTCCTCTTCTAGGAAGGAAATTATTTTATTTACACAACCTGCACAATTTACTAAGGTTACCAAAGGCTGTTTTCTTCCTCGCTTGTGTGTGGCCACTCTGCATGCTGTTAGTATACTTGTATCAAGCTGTGGTTGTGGATCTGACCTAAAAAGAAAGAAAGCAAGCTTTCCACACAATCCAACTAACCCATTTGCAATTAAACTCCACTGATTATGCTCAAGTTTTTCAGTCTCTTTTAGAATTTTCATACTTTTTTGTGTTAAAAAAAATAAAAATCTAAATTAAACTACTTTAGACAAAATAGCATACTTAAATTTTTTTTTTTTTCCAAAGGGCAGGACCTTCCAGCTTTAAAGCAAAACAAGAGAACATGATGGTGTTTTTAATGGCTACAATAAAGAATTGATTGTTTGTGTATACATACACACATAGATGTGTATACATTAGGATAAGCAGACTGTCTGATAGCTAGCTAAACTGAGTTTTGAAGAGCAATAACAAATTTAAAGAGATGATCATCTGTAAATCTCGTGTATAGTTTTTTGACAGATGGGTAGTGATAGTGAAGACTACAGTGAATCATTATTTGAGATGGTTCAACTTCTTGTCCACTTTGAAATGTGTATCTGTGAGGACAAGTTTGGTTTGAACCTCTGAAGGTACTAAAAGTTCAGATAAGAATATTTTTCAATCTATTTAAATGTGACATATGTTTGCAGACATCTTTTCAGGAGTGTTTTCTACTAATTTGAGAACATGAATTCACTGCATTTCTGCTTATTTGAACTTTTCTTTTTCATTGTGAAGTATGTAGATAATTAAATCTGCTCCTGAAGAGATCTTGACATTCACTTATTTTAAACAACTAAGAAAAAGTTTGCATGTTAATATTCAGTGGAATGTTCTACTCAGTGATAATGCTCAGAAGACAAAGCATCGGGGATTTTCTGGAAAGAGTTACATGGTTACACTGACTGAAGCTTGACATTTCTTTATGATTATTTGCTTTAGCATGAATCTTGGTAGCACTGAGCAAATTTCTGTGAAACTGAAATCCCATGCAGCTGTGGAGTCACTGAAAGAACTGAAGAATATGAAAGGATTCTTTGCTTTGGAAGTGCCTATGTTAGTGAATCCCTTTTTTTCTCTTTCTTTGTCTAGGGTGATGTTGGGCTCGCTATGGGCAAACTCTATGGAAATGACTTCAGCCAAACTACCATCTCTCGCTTTGAAGCCTTGAACCTCAGCTTTAAGAACATGTGCAAGTTAAAGCCACTTCTGGAAAAGTGGCTCAATGATGCAGGTGAACGAGTCTGTATTTCTTCACCAGCCTACCAGAATCAGTAGGATTCTAAAAAACTGTGAAAAGCTGGTTTGTTTGTGCCCTTATGGTTTTATGAAGCTACCAATCTTTGTAATTGTCCATGGGACAAATAAAGGTGTAGGAACAAGGGTTCATATTTCCCTTTTCATGTGCCTGTCCTCATCCAAAACCGTTCCAATATGAACTTTCAGAACTGTGTTTTGCAGCCAGTTGAATAATTGCATGGGGTGTCATGGTTTTCCTCTTTTGCGTGTGTTAATGCATGTAACTTCTAACCCTCTTCCAGCTTTCTTTTCCAGGTGTGTAGTAGAGGGAGAGTTGCATGGTTTGTGGTTTCAGTAGGCAGAGCTTATTGCATTCACCTCCTCCTACACCACTATGCGTGTTCTTTTAAGCTCTCTCCAAGGGTCCTTAAAAAGCACCCTCCTCCCTATAGAAGAGTTTTTTGTGGGTTAGGTTTTGCTTTTTAATTCCAGGATTATTTTTTTGTGGGATGTAAGTGATTAATGATGCCAGTGTTGGCAGTGTTCTTACGTTTTCTTCTTTTTCTTTCTTCCACCAGCAAAAGGAGCTGGATGGTGGTGCTAGGTGTTAGGATAGAAAGTGTTTAAGAGTGCTGTCAGTCAGTTTTTCTTCCAAGTATGTATAATATAAAAATGATGGATCTACTAAACAGATGGCAGAGACAGTGTGTGCCCTTCTATTTTTAACAAAGTGAAGAGAGCTTTGTGCTGGTGTCTGCAGTATTTTCTGTATTCTCTGAAATTTTGAAAGTAAGTGCATGCAGTGTTGAGAATTTGTCCTGCACTGAAACAATGAAGAGTCATTCTGTTGTGCTAGCAGGGGTTACCTTTAGGTAATCTAGATCTGTGATAGAAAACATGAAGAACTTCACATGTGCTCTAGTCCACAGGACGGTAGTCCCAAAACCTTCCAGCAACACTGTATGAGTTGTGCTTTTCCTGCTAGAAGAAATATTTGGATCTGTAAAGTTAAGTTAAGAACTGTTAATAGTGTCAGGGTCCTTCACAGGTTGGAAGCTGGGAGCCATTGTCTTTGGCACTGATTCATTTTCATGAAAATCTTTGGGAAAAACATTATGATGACTTTAAAGTCTACTTTTAGGTAAAAGGCCAGAGAAGCATACCAATGATCCTTCCTATTACATTACATTAGAATTTATTGTTACAGAACTTTGTTGTGTGGGGTTTTCAGCGTGGAGAGAGCTTTCAGCATGTTTATGGATACCATTACTGAAAACAAATTAATAATCTAGAAAGTAATGAAATGAATGTACTTGCCCATTTGACCTTAACAAGAATGGTTTTAGCAGTGTGAACTTTGACACCTGCTTATCACCCACAAACGCTAGTGCAGTGAGGGATCTTCAGTCATAATAATTTTGTACCTGCCTGTTGGTTATTTTGCACTAACTGCTACAAAGTAAGGTCCCATGTGTCCTCTGTTTGCTCTTCTGTGGAGCCAGGGGTTGAGAGCTAGAGACCTAGTGTGGGTAAGGGGAGCTGCTATCTGTGTAGGCTGTTCAGTAGAATTGCACAGCACTGAGTATCTGCTAAGATCTCCAAAGAGAAGAGGTTGCACACTGTGAAGCTGGCTATGAATTTCCTCTTTCTGTAGCGTATTGCAGAGTGGGTAGAAGAAACTTCAGGCTGCTCAGATTTTTTTGTAATTGCCTGTGACTTACTTCTGTGGCTCATGGATATCAGTTCCTGCTTTTTTTCTTTAAACTCTGGCTTGCAGTGAATGAGTGTAGGGTGAGATAAAAAAGGCAAACTTTGTATAGGTATTACAAAAAGTATGCTGATAGCATACAGGAGCAGAGCATGCCCTCTAGGCTTACTGGTAGCTTTTAAGTATGTGTTGTAATTTCTAAGTAGGAGGATTAATGCACGTGATCTTCAGAAATTAATATATATCTGAAATAGGTACAGAATGGGTTTTAACACACCTTGCACAGGTGAAGAACATTCATGTTAGACTGAGCTGCATAAAATAAAATCTCCTGATTTATGTTACTTTCTTTTTTTCAGAAAACCTTTCATCTGATTCAACTCTCTCCAGCCCAAGTGCCCTGAATTCTCCAGGGCTGGGGAGTGAAGGTTTGAACCGTAGGAGGAAGAAACGCACCAGCATAGAGACCAACATACGTGTGGCCTTAGAGAAGAGTTTCCTGGAGGTCAGTGATCCTCTTGCACTGCTCACCCTATACAGAAATGAAGAAACTTTGCTTAACAATCATATCTATTAGAGTGAACTTGTTACTATGCTATTTAGAAAAGTGCTTGTACTAAGCAAGGTGGATACAGAGGATGTGCCGAGAAGCCCACATCAGTGCCTAATTCATTTAGAAAACCCCAAAAACCCAACAAACAACCAGAACAACAACTTCTCAAAACACCTCATTAGTTTTTGCAGTTTGCTGACTTTATGATTTCACATTCCAAAGTGCTGAGCCATAGCATAGACTGATATTTAGCACATCAAAAAGAAGAAAAACAGATTACCCTTTCTGGGGATGGATAAATGGGGTGACAGTCCCAGCATATATAATGTGAGATTTTTAGCTGGCCTTAAGTTACTCTTGTTCAGCACTTTGTGTAGTTATATGCACAGATAACCTCTGTAAGTAGCCCATTCAATCTACCTGTCTTTCATTATAGGTGTAGACAAATTGGGGTTCATTTGGCTATTGCTATAGGCAATCTCTTGTATTCCTTTTTGAGAGATGCTGAAAGATTTCGTTATCAAGGTCTAGAATTCCTTGAAGGATTAATTCACAAGTTAGATCACTTCTTTCCAAAAGAAGCACGTGAGCTTAGTCTTCATCACTCATCTCTGAGGAACACAGCTGCCTATTGGTAGGAATGTTCCTGTAACTAAGAAGATGGAGGGCAGAAGTATCTATTATGATCCATCCCTACTGTATCACTGACCAGATTCAGTGTCTAAATGACCCATCTATATTTCTGCCTAGTGAAGAAGTAGCTATTTAATGTAAAACTTCAGAATACAATTTCACAGCTTTACAAGTGCTGTTCCCTTTTCTCAGAACCAAAAGCCTACCTCGGATGAGATCACCATGATAGCAGACCAGCTAAACATGGAGAAGGAGGTGATCCGCGTTTGGTTCTGTAACCGGCGCCAGAAGGAGAAAAGGATCAACCCACCCAGCAGTGGTGGAACCAGCAGCTCGCCCATCAAAGCAATTTTCCCTTGCCCAACCTCACTGGTAAGAATCAAGAAACTGTGCTGACAAAGATCACTGGAAGAGATAGTTCTACTGTGGCCACTGTGAGAATTGCACGTGTTATGCCTTCTGTGTACACCAGACTTCTTCTCACAAATGAATATTTTACTAGCATTTTAAGCATCCTACTTGCTTACTGAGAGAGATTATGCTTACAAATCAGGCAGTAGTTGGGCCTTCAGTTTGGATGTTTAATTTAGTCAGCTTGTGAGTAAGTATTCTGGGTAGCAAATTTGCATTTGGGGTTATTGTTTTGAGCATATACAAGATAGTAACTCCAGTTTGGGCAAGAGGAAAAGTTCAGATACAAACATCTTTTGTAAAATAGTAGTAATAAAAAAATGCTCAACAGCTCTACCCCTTCCCTTGTATTTTGGCTGCTCTGACAGGTAGATGAGCAGCAGTAAAACATGTCATTTGGAGACTTAAGTCACGCAAATCCAATGGTACTGTTGTCACTTTTAGTCAGGAATGATTTATATAAAAAAAGACGTGGAACAAAGGAACAATTTAGCTAATCATAGAATAGTTAGGGTTGGAGAGGACCTTAAGATTATCTAGTTCCAACCCTGCTGCCATGGGCAGGGACACCTCACACTAAACCATGCCACCCAAGGCTCTGTCCAACCAGGACTTGAACAACACCGGGGATGGAGCATTCCCAACTTCCCTGAACAGCCCATTCCAGTGCCTCACCACCCTCACAGTAAAGAACTTCTTCCTTATATCCAATCTAAACTTCCCTGTTTAAGTTTGAAGCAGTTACCCCTTATCCTGTCACTACAGTTCCTAATGAATAGTCCATCCCCAGCATCCCTATGGCCTCCCTTCAGATACTGGAAGGCTGCTATGAGGTCCCCATGCAACCTTCTCTTCTCCAGGCTGAACATCCCTGAGGGACACCACTCAGGCCTCCAGCTGGACACTGAGCCATTGACCATAGCTCTTTGCATGTGGTCATCCAGTCAGTTCTTTATCCACTGAGTGGTCCACCTATCAAGTTGATGTCTCTCCAATTTAGAGACAAGGATTTCATGTGGGACAGTGTCAAACACTTCGCACAAGTCCAGGTAGATGACGTCAACTGCACTACCCCTGTCCATCAGTTCCATAGCCCTGTCACAGAAGGCCACCAAATTGGTCAGGCAGGATTTCCCCTTGGTGAAGCCATGCTGGTTGTCATCAACTACCCTGCCTTAGCAATGTGTTCAGCCCACTGAACAGTTAAGGCCAAGGTCACAATCTGTATTTCAGGGCAGTGAATGACCTAGAATTTATACAGCTAATCCCATGGTTGCAGTGACTGGCTTCAGCCAATGCAAAAGTAAGCTGCCATCAAAAGGAGTGCTCCCCTGCAATCTTGCTTCAGAGCCCTAACACTGGTGCAGCCAAGCTACAAGTCACACTGGTTATAGCCAATACTGAAAATTCAACACATGGTTATCTGCAGTCAACCTAGTAAACTGAGCTCAATCATCCCACAGACACATAACCTCCAGAGCTGACAGGAATCAAAAAAGCACATAGCCAGTGAAGGCTGGGGGCAGCAGAACTAGAACATCCATTTGAGTGGTAGCAGTGTCTTAAGAGAAGCTTACAGTAAGTGAAAATACTTCGTGAAACATCACTGAAAAAAGGAGACTGTGGTCAACACCTCAACTTCTTGCACACAATGGCAGTTTCTACTAAAAGGGAAATGTATGCAGCAAAGCTTTCTTAAGTTGTAGTCTAAGTAAATGTGCATGCTTACTAAACCAGACTATCATAAATCTCACTATGTTCTACTTTGGTAGCAAGGCATGCAACCTTGATTTCCCACTGGAAAAAAAGTAAAATAAATAAAAAGGCTAAGTATATTTAAAATATCCATTCCCCTGAAACAAAAGGTTGCATGCACATATCCTGAGACAAGGATGAGCGGAAAGAATGACACATCACCAAAATTAATGATTTAACGAAGTACTGGAAGATATTAGCTACTACGGCAATGAGGCTGGAATAAGTACTACAAAAGGACAGCTACAGGCTACATAAAATCCACCACATACCTATTAGCATAGCTACTATGAAATCTGATAGCTACTGTTTCTATTTATGAAAACAGACCTCCATGGACATTGGTAGCAAAGGAGCTGAAGGAACCTTGATACACATATTTTGTTACTCTTATTTTCAGGAAGTTTGTGCTTACCTGAGGCAAATACAAGTGTGGGAAATAAATTACGTGAGTATTTTAGGCTGAGAAAATTGAGGCTAGGCTGAGAAAGTTGGGGCTGTTCAGCCTGGAGAAGAGAAGGCTGCGTGGAGACCTCATAGCAGCCTTCCAGTATC
>JBCJKH010055470.1:0-17714 GCA_039877255.1 Loriculus beryllinus | reverse complement strand
GCCCAAGGAAGTTGTGAATGCTCCATCCCTGGCAGTGTTCAAGGCCAGGTTGGACAGAGCCTTGGGTGACATGGTTTGGTGTGAGATGTCCCTGCTTATGGCAGGGGCGTTGGAACTGGATGATCTTAAGGTCCTTTCCAACCCTGACTATTCTATGATTCTATAAACATTCAGGTATGTTTATGCAGGTGTGTATATATGAAGATTTCTATTAACTTCTGCATTGTACAGAGAGAAGTAAATGCTTATAAAACTATAAGCATGCCACAAAGACCAAGAATTGGTACAGTCTAAGTATTGGAGATAGACAAGAGAAACCTCAGAAATACTCAAAATTATCACACCAATAAAAGACGAAGCTACAATTTTGTCTCCAACAGAAACATGGCAGCATACACATTTCCTAGTTAAAGCAGTATCGAAAGGAAATCAGTGTGAGGGGAGTCAATGGAACTGATGTCCAACGCACCAGACTGGATGATTTCATTTTTTAATCTTCAGCTCAGAATTTACTGGCCTTCCAGTCCTGACACATTCACTTTTCTCTATCTCTTTCCTTATTTCCTTATTTCCTTATTTCCTCCATCCAGCAGAAGTGCTGTAGCCCAGTTTCACCTGCATTTTCAAACTGCTAATATCATGGGAATGTAAACCAATAAGACAGGAAACAACCGAATCCAAAGACTTGCACAACAGCTGGACAAAATCAGTATTTTTTCTCTTGTGGCAAGGAGACAACTAATTCCACCCCTCCTGCTCTGGCTGGTTAGGCACTGTTACAGCAAAAGACTGAAACAGGCACAGGCAGAAGGGACAGGGAAAATAACTGTTTTCACATTTAATTTAGGAGGATTACTTTATCTGAAAATCTTGCCTCCATGCCATACTGTACAAAGTTCCTTGTTTACTGTATATAAGCCAAGACAACATGATCAAAATAATAGTGAGAAGTTAAATTAGAATCTAGCATGTATGGACAAATATATAAATTTATACGTCTGACTTTTGTGATCTCATCTAATTTCAAGCTTTTCATCTAATTTCGGTTTGAACCTGTTTCCTTTCACAATCCATACAAGTGAGTTAGTTTTTCCCATTGCTCAAAAAAATCAATTTATTTTTTTTCCCAAACCAGACCGCTGCTTGTCATATTCACTTAACAAATGATTCAGAGCATCCCAATCTTCATTCTTCTGAAAACTGCATATTTAATTACAGCCTGTGAAAGCACTATCTGGAGAAGTCAAATGGCACCAATGCGCATGAGCTATCCCAGAGGTAAAAAGAAATAATCTTACTTTCCAAACAGACTAGACAATTTCCATTTGTTTCTGAAGCAATTTTGTTGCAGTTTTCAATGGCACATGCTAAAATAGTTAATTACATCCCTATATCTGATCCTCTTGAGCCACAGAACTTAGAATGAGGTCCACTCAGGCTACAACCTGTGCCAAAACTCCCACAGACCAACAGGGCAGTGTCAGGATTCCTTACAACCATTTCCAGGGTCACTCTGTCTTTGCACACTATCTAGTGTAATTCCTGTTTAATCTATGGTTGGTGTCTCTGGAATTGTTAATAAAAGCAGTAAAATGGAAGCTACTGGAAACAAAGTAGCTTTTAGCTTTATACATCCAAACTGGACCATTTTTATCTCACTTTTAAAATTTGACATTTTAACCCAAAGCCTTCACCCAGATGCTTTAAACTGTGAAAACCATTCCAGAGGCATTTTAATTCACAATAATTGAAGAGAGCTATATATAGCATATCTAATATGTCATGCAATATTAAAGGAAAAATAAAAGTTTGGTTCATGAAAATCACCGAGATGCCTTAGCTTGCCCAAGAGTGGCCTTAAATGGCGATGTGTGCAAGAAAATGAGGCCAACCAGTTGTTACTGTTTAGTTCCTTTTTTCAGTCGATGTCAGCTTATTCTTACTAATAAAATAAGGAATAACATTTGTCCCTTACACTGAACAGAGATAAGAAGTCTGAAAATCTCTTTTCATTAGCCCCGTTGCTAACTGTTTTAAATTATCACTCTTTTACAGTTCTATAAGCAATTCCTTGGGGACCTGCTGCCTGATATATATCTAATGGTTGCTAAAAAGAGAAGAACAAACACTTGTGAAAAATGTGCATGGTGACTGACAAATACAAGACTGCTCTGAGCAGTACCTGAAGCACAGGGACATCAGGAGGAGCAAGAATGACCCCTCAGCCAATT
Source organism: Loriculus beryllinus (assembly GCA_039877255.1). Lineage (NCBI taxonomy): Eukaryota > Metazoa > Chordata > Aves > Psittaciformes > Psittacidae > Loriculus > Loriculus beryllinus. The sequence goes on along the minus strand of JBCJKH010055470.1, from coordinate 15,483 downwards.
TTGACACGAAACTACTAGTTCCGCATCACCAGTGTGCCATTGCTAAGGGCTTCAGTCCAACCAAAGGCTGAGCTTTCCCAGTTCCCCTTGTTGAGACAACCACTGAAGGCAGATCATGTCTCTTGGAATCAGGTCTCCAGAAGAAAATGGCTGAGATTTACTCATGTACGTGTAACAAACATTTAAACAAGGATATAGTAATTATACCATGAAGCTACTGCAAACCAGTTGCTTTTTGAGTTAGACAAAGAATATGTTTATCTGGATAATCTGACACCTCCAATTTGTAAGTCACTCTGAAAATCCCAGCTTTCAGGAAAATAGAGTTCTGTATTTAAACTGCTCCCATTACCTTCATTTATGTTCTTCATTTATTAGAAGAAATCCATGAGGTTTCCAAACATCCATTGAATATTAGCCTTAAAAATCAATTATCTAGACGTTAACAACAACATTTATACACTGTTTGGAAAAGCATTTTGCTTTTCCAAAGTGTACGTATTTTTTAGGTAGGAAAAGAGCTGTGGTACGTCAAGAGTAACTCATGAGGAAGTACCAGTCTATCATTTCAAACCAATTTCACAGTTTCAGGAAACGTGAACGAAGTTTCCATAGGTCAACATGTAAGGAAAATTTATCCTCATTCTTACCCTGAACTCTACAGTGTCAGCTATATTTCAGGATTTTTTGTATGGTTTGTTTGGGATTTTTTTTTTTAAAGACCAACACAAATGTAAATGTTCCAATTTATATTGGCAAAAGTAGATGTCAGGTTCAGTCCTGTTCCCAGTGAGCTGGAATTTTTCTTATGGGTATTGAAGATGGAGAATATTTTTAAGCCTGAGAACATAGTTCGATGTTCAGGTTGCAGCCTGCCCCTGCCTTGCCAGTCCCAGCCTCCGCAGAGACAGGCAGGTGTTAGCAGGCAGCTACTTTATTCCCCAAAGACCACTCCAGAAGAGAGTCTCTCTACTGTGTATCTCTACTATCAGATACATATCTGTGCTCAATATTACAACTGGAAAAAATATGAGAATCCGAGACTTTTAATATCTCCAAAATAAACAAAACAGTGCAGGCAATACAATAGAATCAGTATTTTCAAATGAGCTTTTTAATGAAGTCTGAATAGATTCCCAGACCACATGATCAGAAAACTAAGTAAAATCATTGGGGATTATTATAAAAAAGCTCCTTGGAAAAACAAAACAAAACAGCAGATACAATCTTAGAGTAGAAAAGGCACTTTGTGTACTAGGAGATGGCAAAGCAAGGGGCAAAAGCAAAGAAAGTGTTAAGAAAACTGAGGACAAAGAGGTGCCATTAGAAAGACACCATTAGGAAGCTGGCTTTGGAAGAGATTGCATAGAAATCAGATGAAACTGTTCTTGAAAAGAAATAAGCAAACAAACCAGCTCACCCAGCCCTCTCATAGGCAAAGAAATCAGGACTGTCAGCTTTCATCCGCCTTATACAATAAACCTAAACTCAAAAAAATAGTTAACTTTTGATTCAGGCTACACAGAGCTAAATTTTACTGACCACAGCTTTTCCTAACTAGGTGGTTTGGACTCTGAGGAACATGAGATTTTCTAGGTGAGGGAGTGTTTTAGTACTGCTACTGTGTCAACTTTGAATTATGCACAGATTTTTAAATATGGAACTGTTCCTCTCCTTATGATGACAGGCACATTCACATCATATAAAATTGGGAATGGGGAGAGCTAAACAAAGCCAGTGAGTTCTGAATTGATCACCTAAAACATCTGCTGTATTGCTTTGGAATAGCAGCACATATGGTATATAGGAGCATCCAATATTTGGAGGCATACTACCTATGCAGAACATCCATAAAATGTCAGAAACACCCATTTTGGCCATTTTCTGTCTTCACTCTGAATGTTCTTTTAAATAAAATGCATAAAATTATTTTTGGGTTGATTTCTCTGTTTTATCACATAGTTTGATTGCAGTTGACTTAGCTCCTGCGTTAAGTCTCCCCTATGCTTCTGTATGGTGCTGAGAATACTAATACGTTCACAAAGACAACAAGAACATAATGGGAAACAGAAAGAAAAGTTATCATCTAAATGTGATCCTTCCTATCTCAGACACTCTAATCCTTGCACTTACTCTGAATCTCACTGCTATTACGGTACAATAATCACACAGCAATCTTCACACAGTATCTATTAACAATGAATCATCAATATGCATTTATAAATGGGATTTTACTCTCATGTAGCTATGCAAAACTCTAGCCTTGCCAAGAGCCAGGATGTGACATTTTCAAAAACAGCTGACCTTGGAGTGAATTAGGCACCCAAATGCCTTTTAAACACTGATATATTTTTGGGAATCTGGTTCTAAGCATCAAAATCTCCCTAAAATGGGCCACACAGCAGCCTCTGAATTTGCATTTAAACATAGCAAGACAAGATATCTCAAATGATCAAATAAAAGTATTTTTTAAACCCTACTGCCCAATTATTTGCTTTGAACTCCCATGCAGTCACTCCCATTTTGTAAGTTTGGCTTTTATTTGGGCGAGATAAGAAATACTGGACTGTCATATCTGACTCAGACTACATCCCAATGGAAAAGAGAGCTACTGTGCAAAACAGAGAAAATACCAGATGGGCTATTTGAGCCACAGAGTCATAGAAACCATTAGGTTGAAAAGAAATTCTTCAAAAGGAAACTAGTCTAGGGAACAGTACAGGTTCAGAAAAGATGACACAGATCAGCTAAAATACTTGTAATTTCTCTTGGCCAGAGTTTCCTTTAACCAGTTCAAGCTCAGAAAGAGATAAGGGTGAACCATGAATCAACATTTACAGAGTCTCTCTGGTAAACTTATTATTTGTTACAGTCTCAGCTGCAAAACCTGAGACAAAGGCTTTCCCCCCTGAAGAGAAACACTAATAAAAGTGCCTGTACTTTGTCACTCCTTTGAGCCTATTCCACTGGCAAAGTCCCTCCAGATTTTATTGAGTAACTCTCTACAAGCAATTACAAATAAATCCAGCAGTAATCTACCTCTTACATCATCATGCAAACTGGTAAGGTCCTACTCATCCTTTCCAAACACTGTCTTTCAGAAGAAAGAGAAACAGATTCTGGGATGGGTAAAAGGTGGATCAGGTACCAGTTTTGGTAAATCCAGCTCACATTAGCAGAAAGCAGCATGGAACCCAAATTACAACACACAAAGTCATGTATCATTTCAAATAAATTCATTGCCCAACCAGTATTCAGTTTGGCAGAACTGTTATTTCTAACATTAGAACACCAAAATATGGTATTTAACGAAATTACATCATGCACTTCACAATAGCCAGCTGTATTACTCTGAAAATTAAAACCCTATTTTCTTTCTTCGTGACCTGATGTCATGGTGAAACCAAAGAGGGCAAAACTCACAGCTCACATTACCTGTGCCACAATCTTCTTCTAATCCAAAAAAAGGCTCCACATTTTCCAAGGAAAAAAAAAAAAAAAAAGCCAACCCAAAACCCTAATTCCAAGCCTTTTAAAGAGCAGATCACAAAAGCAAAAACATCGCTAAAGCATATATAATTCTGTGAGGGCTCCCTCTTTTGGCAACAAATAAAAAGCTTCAGAGATCATCAGCGTAAAAGCTTTTCACAAGAGGTTCTTTGCTTTCAGGACTATAAACCTCACATCAATAACATAGACTGACCTTACCATATTTTATCTTTTAGGGAAGACCTCATTTGCACAGAAGTCTTCATCTACCAATACAAAGCATGCTGCTGCTCCTAAATGTGGGAGTTTTTTATATGGTCCTTTTATTCTGCAGAGACTTTGCAGGAAGAGAAACCACTCAAAATTCCACATTTCCCCCCAAGATCTGGGAACTAAGTGTTACAGGTCTTTCCAGGCACATCCAGAAACAGATGCAATTTGGCATTGGCTGGGATAAAAATCACAGGATTAATCAAGGAAGTAGGCCACAAAGGACAAGGCCAAAGAACAAGTGTGAAGAATGGCCTTTTACTGATTAGTCCCTCCCTGGGAAGCAAGCCAGAAAGTACAGAAGGTCCCCAAGAAATTTCCCTTTAATACTCAGACCAAGTTTCACTGTGTAGCTTTTCCATGGAAGCTCAGGGTTAGAGTTAAGCTATTAAATGGAAAAAACATCTAAAAATTTTTTATCACTACTGGTATTGCTAGTATAAAAGCTTTTACCTGGACACAGGGTTTCTAAGGATGCTGATCACTTGGGAAGGCACACTGCCCTGCTTTAGGGCAGTGATTTTGGATTGCATTAGCAAAACTGCTACACCTGACTTCTTATTTAACTGGGGGCTGGGATTTCCTAGCGAAATCTGCTCACCTGAGTTACTGCTACATTTCTCCTTTAAAACGGAATTTGGGGTCAATATTCTGAGACTTCAAGCAGTTTAAGGCAGGTTCTTCAGTGTTTACCCATCCCAACACTCTAGACCTATTAATTTGGCCTTGGATAGGAAAGTGAAAGGCTTTGGCTAACTTCTTCCTTTTAGATCCCTGTCATTTACATCAGCTGATACTCTGAAACCCGGATTTGATATCATGGGAGCTTTTTAGCAGTTTCTGTTAAGGGTTACTGAAATCTAAAAGTTCATTATGTTAACAATTCTCCCATCTAGGTCTCAAAGGCTTTTACATTACTGCTGTCCTGTGGGGAAACTAAGGAAGGGGGTGCTGGTTAAGTGAACTCAGGGAGAGCTCCTTATAAACATTATATAGGTATTATGGGGTCTTTCAGTTTAAATACCCTGTCTGCAAAAGTCAGCTTATCCTGGATTTATGTACATTAAGTGAATATCACACTAACTTTTTATTAAAAATTAAGATCTTTTGAGTCACAACAGAAATCAATACACCACAATTTGAGTGAAGTAGAATGATGATCCTGTGGTTAAGTAATTGAAAAGGGAATTGAGTAATCTGTCATCCTCCCTGCTCTGGGCAAGCTAGCTCTGGATGTCTTAAGCACTCCATTGTAGGCTCCTAAAAGGGTTTGACATCATGTTTTCAAAAGAAATTCCATCAAGTAACAGAACATTTTGGTTTCTTACCTAAACACAAGGCCGATGATTCCATTTTTGCAAATCCTGGACGTCTGACCTATTTTAACATCTTGGACTGAGAAATTAGATAGTTAAAACAGCTAACCTTAACAGCCTGTACAGTAAGAATTAAATGCATGTTCCCATGATCAAATATAACCTTAGCACTGCTCACCTCTAAGTTTGCAGGTGAGAGCCAACTGTGGCTGTAAAGTAATTCGTAACTGTGAGCATGGGAAATTGATGCTAACAAAGCTAAAACGTGTGCAGAACAGTGCAGAATGTAAGCTAAGTCCCTCTAGCTTAAAGCAATGCTGGACCTATCTGCTACTGACTTTGTTAAAGCATCCTAAGAAAATGGACACCTTAAATTACTTTTGAAAATGAAACTAAACTTCCTAAAGTACTTATGTCTGTTCTGCAGAGCGTTGTGGAGGTCAAGATTTGAAGTCAAGAGCTCTTCTGACAACTGAACCACTCAGCTCAGCAGAAAGGGTGTTACACTTCCTTTCTTACAGACCTTTCCTCTATTACTAGTATAAGTTGGTTCTATCTGGGATAACATCTTGGAGTGGTGAGACATTAGACTAAGTTTTTTGTGCTCAGATTGTTCATTGCTGTATATATATATATATATACATAATTACATACATCACTGCCATTTACATTGTGACATAAGTAGAGGTGAGGTGATCATAGATCGATAACCACTATGTTTTAAAGAGTAAAGCAACCCAACTGGGATAAGATGGATGGTGACAGGCAAATCATGATGCAATTTTGTATGAAATTATATCTGTGTAAACAGTATAGGCAAAATCTGTTCAAGCTTCAGTGTAAATTCAAAATAAACTCCAGAATGAAGGCTGATGCTTCTCTTCATAACATGCCTTCAGTGTCTTCCTGACACCCAACAGCAGCAGCTTAAGAAGAGAAGTATTTGCCTTCATTTTGAATTTGTCTGCCTTTTGTCACAACCCTAATTTCATTGAATTGCTGAGGTTTGTATCTTTATAAAATGCACTATTCAAGCTTCCAGCAGACACACAGATTAGCCCTATCCTAAAGCACCTCATCTCTATTTATCCCAGGATAATTAGTCACGTAAATTAGAAGTCATTACCAAAGGCTACAAAACCCTTTAGCAAAGGCTTGTTGGCTGGCTAAACATGTTTCAAGCACTTTTGAGGTCTGAGGGTGGGAAGAGATGGGTATGTGGTGGGGTGGGAGGAGAAGAAATATCATCAGAGTAAGAAATAAAATCTGACACAGAAAATGAGGCTGTGTTAATCTGTATTCATTCCCAAAGAAAGACTTATACTATTGTATGCTGCCACAGTGATATGTAACACAGGACATTTAAAATGCCAAGACATAAAAGTGTATTTTCTTCATTACATTTTCATTGAATGCTTTGATCTTCCCATTTTACACTGTAAGTTTTATTCATCATCACTTTCCAGTAAGAAACTGCCGCATTTGATTGCGGAAAGAAGAATTCTTATCTAATTGCAATTTGTAAGCACAGGATTTAGTGTATTGTTGCCTGAAAAATGGAGCTGTCTAAATTATTTTCCCTGAAACTAACATTCTCAACAAATAAAAGCAACATATGATAGCTGGGCATAATTAAAGAAAAATGACACCTACTGTTACATGAATAAAGAAAATGTGTTGATGACAAGAAAGGGGGAAAAAATGTGATTTCCCTGCAGTTCTGCTGAAACACAAGAGCATCACACTTTAGTTCTTTAACACATTTGTTCAATGAATTGGAAAAAAAGCAATCCCATCCTCCAAACCAGCCTGTAATGTACAGTTATTTCCCTGCAGTCAGAGCAATGCCTGTCAGACATTTTGGATTTACTGTGCATGCATAGCAACCCTGTCTGAGTGTCCGGACACCCAACAGCCTTTTCCGAGAAATAGCATGGAAATGAGAAATCAGCCATGAATATCTGGGCATGCAGAAAACCTCCTTTAGAGGCTCCTATTTAGAACTTCACTTCCAACAGCCATTTTGATCTCTTAAGGTGTCTGTACATATGTCATACAAACAGTTTGCAAGCAACTATCTACTGCTTCAAACCTGGTTTTTTCATTTCCTGTTTTTTAACCCCTCATCCTTGCTCCCTCACATATACTTATTTATAGCATTTCCCAATATTAAAGAACTCATAGAAAACCACTGCTAACAAAACATGTAGTATTCTGTTGTCATTTGGCATTTTACCACCCAAAGCTTACAGTATTTGCCGTTTTTTTTCCTTTGTTTTCACCACTGTCCTGTCTCTCCACAGCATTCACATATTCATTACAGATGAACTGAGATTTTGACTTCATGGGGAATAAATAGGGTTATGAAAATCACCCATCTATAGCAGTACTTGTTAATAAATATGCAGTGATAGTTCTGAGAGGTATTATTCCCCATTCTCAACAGGATAATTTGTAACCTGCTAGAGGAAATACTATACTGATGTTAGCAAGTTCTCCAGCCCTTTCTGAGATCCATTCTGCTCCATGTATTTTCCTGGTGAGATGTTTAAAAACAGACTGGATATTTCTATCCAAGATGACAGTGCAGCTTTTACTCCAGAGAAGATATATTTAGAGAATAATATGTAATATATTTATACAGAAATATACCTAGATTATAACAAGATACTACAGAAGTACTATCAATTACTATCTAATAAAATTAACTATCACTTTTAAGTAAACATATATCACAGTGATGAGAAACACTATAAAACCCTAAAAAGAAAACAGTATCTAATTACATATCTTTAGTGCTTACAAATGTCTGGTCTTAAGTATTATGCCTCAAAATAGAGGTCACTTTTCTGAGTGGGAGCATAGCAGTTAAGACTGGGTTTGTAAGACAAAGAAAATAAAATTAGAATAGACTAGACTAGAATAGAATAGAATAGAATAGAATGGTCACACTGTAATTGAAGGTCGTAGTACAGCAATAATTGGGTCTAGCAGTTAAAAATGATGCAACCGGAATTAGTCAAGGAGCCAGTGGCCTTTTCATGACATAGAATAAACACTCTGCATGGTTCATCCTGTGAGCCACCTGCAAACTGTGTATCAACAAGCCCTCAAAACAGAAGGGGAAGAGGGCAGAGGGTATATGCATACCTCTCTTGTGGAACAAGAACTTCAGTTATCAATAATAAATAAATAATATCAATAAGGGTTTTTTTCAAGAGTAGAATATGTTTTTCAGACATCCAGTTACCGAACCGGGTGTTTGTAACCTCTGAGCTTTGATACTGGCTACACAAGAATTCCAGAGCTGGAAAAGAGTCTTACTAAATTAATGCGATAATAACCATCTTGAAGATTACTGCCCATTTTAACAGTATTTCATTGTCACAGGTATAATGTCATATTTCACCTTGATTCATTACATGGGCAACTCTTCTCTGCGTTGTCAGCCATTAGGACAAACCCCAGTATTGGGCAGAAGAATTCCACTGTGTACTATATGTGATATCGTGTAACATCCAGGAAATTGAGCTATAAACCCAGTTATTCCAGTCTCAGTGTGGGTACTGTGCTTGCCAACCACTGCTTCCCTCTCCACTACCACTGAAAGCAGCTGTCAGAAGTTTTGCAGTAACCAGTATCACTGCCTGGAGGCAGAAGTACCTTTTGACCATTTCTGTATATGGAAGAGGACCGATCAGATTAAAAAACACTTAGTGACATTAAGCATCCATTAGATGATCTCCCAAGGTCTTTTCTAACCTCAGTGATTCTATGAAATATTCTTTTATGTCAATAAACACAAGCAGATCTGATCAAGTATTGATTTCCAGCACTCCACTTCCAGAGGCAGCCTTCTTTCTCTATATAACATAGTGAGTTAGTCAAGTGATGGGGAGGATGAGGGATGCTTTCCACTACCGTGTCTCTCTTTCAAAGCCTCAGGGGGTTCTCTACAAATTCAAGAGAAACAAAACACATACGGCTTTGAAGAGAGCTCTTTCTTAGGACTGCCAATACTGCTTTGAGCTTGTGAGGTTTTTCTCAGACTATTCAAAGGAGAAGTTTTGCATCAGGATCTGGATGACTCCTTCAGCACCTGAAGGATTCCACAAGCTTCTTCACCAGATGTAAGATATTAATAAAAATAAAAGAAATGAACAAACAAGACCATCCCCAAAATCTTAGCCCAGGCATACTTCTTATTCCTGAAAAAGGAAGATCTCCATTTCCCTAAAATTAATTATGGGTATTGCTGCTATTAAATTCACATGGAAGATACAAGGATGCTGGAGAGGGACTCAATTAGGGACTGTAGCAATGGGACAAGGGGTAATGAGTTAAAACTCAAATGGGAAGTTCTGGTTAGATATAAGGGGGAAGTTCTTTACTGTAAGGGTGGTGAGGCATTGGAATGGGTTGCCCAGGGAAGTTGTGAATGCTCCGTCCTTGGCGGTGTTCAAGGCTAGGTTGGACAGAGCCATGGGGGACATGGTTGAGTGTGTGGTATCCCTTCCCATAGCACAGGGGTTGGAACTAGATGATCTTAACCTTTCCAACCCAAACCATTCTATGATTCTATATTCGGATATTGCAAGGTAGGACAAAACCCCACAAATGTTTGGGACAAGAGCACTATGGGGTCAGGTATCTTTTCTATAGCCTGTTCCGTGAGTAAATCCTACCTCTCCTCACCTACTGCTTTCACCTTCACAGGAAAATTCCTTAAGGGCAATGGAGTTTTCTATGTTTCATTCACTTTTCTAAGGATGAAGTATAAGTCTTACATGTAGCTATGGCTTCTTCCTCCTCAGAAACCATATCAGAGAGGAAGCAAAAAAACCAGTCATTGTACATACGCAGTGTAGGACACAACATGCAGAGAGGATCTCCTCTGCTCGTGAAAGCAGGATTTGATGTTTTCCTTCTATTTCTGTAGAAAGTGTTAGTGGATCAGGCAAGATTCTATTGAATTCCCATTAAAAATAATCAAAATGTGACATTCAGTAATAAAGAGAGCATAATTTATTTATTTTTCAATTTCAACTGAAAATCCTCCAAAGAACAAAGAAAACAGTATTAAGGCAGGGTAGATCACAAGCAGTTGGGAGAGTAGGGAAGAAAAAGGTACACTCACCAACTGCTCTTGTATTCAGAAGCATTTTTCTATGATCAGGAGTGAGTCCTTTTGATTTGTTTTTTATTCATACCTTTCCAGTATTTTAGCAGATTATATTTTTTTCCCTTGATTCAGAAAACATTTTCAGTCTGGAATAATTTTTAACTACTTCATTAAACTGTCCTAAAATACAAACTATTTTAAAACATTGTGCTTTTATGCTTTGAAAACCCATTCTAGACCTTAATGGAGCTACTGCTATGAAATCATAAATCAGCATGGTCAAAACAAATGAACCATAATATCTCACACTGATGTGGATGAATAGTTTCTAGCCTTTGATATAACTTCTAATCTGTTAAGCAAGAGGTATTAAGACTGACTTAGAGACACTGACAGTGTTTAAAAACAGCTACGGTAAAGAAAAACAATTCATTATTACCTAGCAAACAGTGAAAACTCAGGGCCTCTTTCAAAATATCTGAGCATCCTCAACCCCAAAATGAAGTCAGCTGAGTACTGCAGCTGTTCTGTACCTCTGAAAGTTGCCCATTTTTAATGGAAAATGGCAAAATACCTTGTGGGGATATAGTGCAATTTAAAATATTATGAAGACAAAATACTAAGTACCACTTCTTACAGTACACACCATTTCATCAGGGCATTTTTAATCAGCATGCCTCTGAGAGAGCAGAGCTCAGCTCCACAATATTTAATGTCAATGGCTGCTGGTTAGCAGGGGTGGCAATTCTGCTTAGTGGGGACATCTTCCAGTGATTTAGCAGTGATTAGTGTTTCTCAGTCTCCTGCTGACTGTTGCTGCTTATTTCTCTAACAATAGCTGCTTGCTTTCCTCGGCTCTTCTGCATGCTAAAAATGGGTTTTAATGGTTTTCCAGAACCCTACTCTCTTCCTGCATGTCTGCTAATTTCCTGGAAAGAGCATTGGTCCCAAGAGTTTGGGGAAGGCCCTCCTGCACACACATGCTGTGTCTGGACCAGTTGGCAGCGTTGCCCTACTGTGGGACTGTTAGTACCTTTCTCAATGCATTCAACATTTAATTCCCCCTCCCCGAATCTGTCCAGTGTCAGCAAAACACTTTGTCACAAGTTTTCATTTCCCTTGGTAGGAGCACTGTCTTGGAAAGAGAATCTTCTATGACCTGCTTCAATCAGTTCACCAAAGAGCTAAGCAGAAACTGAACTTCCACTGAAATTCAACAGCCTTTGGTCAACTTTTATTTGGTCCTTTTCTTTGGGACAGTTATTCTTTTATATTGTCTTTCTTTATTGTGCTTACACATTAAATACCAATAAATGCATTAGTGGTGCTGAAGTCGGCTAAAATTAGAGACCTGTGGTTCCAGTCATGTACTTTCAATGAGTAGTATCACTTTCTGTTTCCACACTTTGTTAAAAACAGTGGTTGGATTTTTGTGGGCAGAGCTGGTTGAGTGATGTTTCATTAAAATCCTAGATAAAAAAGTCTTGCTAATTTTGATAATTGGTTTTATTCATATTTACTTTGTATATGCAGTTATATATATATAGTTTAGATTTATATTTACTAACAATTTAGCTTGACTAGATGCCTTGATTTAGTGGCATAAAATAACAAATCCTTATTGTTTCTTTTCACTGTAGAGCAACAGTACTTCCTTCACAGGACACTTGAGGCTTATTATATCAGAGATAGATGATACCGTATCTAAAATATCAGTTATCTATTATTGGTTTTGCAATAAACTTCTTGTATAATCTGTTACAAATTTACCATCTACAGAAATAAACCTCACACTATGCTCTACCTGTTCTAGATATTATTTGGCTTCCTGAATAAATGTAATGACAATAATAGATAGTAGGATATTTTTAAGTATTTCAAAATAGAGGTTAATCCAAAATTCTTACAACAGCCAGGAAACTTTAAAGGAAGTCTGTCTGAGCAACAATTGCATTCCTGGTATTTGCTTCTTTCAGAAGAATCTGAAAATTTGTTGGTATTCAAATGGCATCTATAAAATGATCATACATGAACACCTTTTAAAACACAGAGGAAAAGAGAATAGAGAAAGCTGTAAAGTAATTCAATATTTCAAAGACTGCAGCCTATGAACCCAAGACAATAAGGACTCTATAACAATGGAATTCTATAGTGTACATAGAGTTTTGATATCAGACTTCATTTTTTAATCAGTGAATGAATTTTATCGATGTTAGTCTAAAGTAACCTTGGGCACTGTTAAGATGGCTAAGGGGGGAAGCAGACTGGATAATATAATTGCATATAAATCTCCAAGAAGAAATTGCATTTGATCACAAGTACACATAGAATATATTATGACCAAGCTGTTTTTAAATACTTATTCAAAGAGACTGAACAATAAAAATTTCCTATTTTTAATAAACATTTCATAAATTATCTTTATGTTTCTTTATAGACTGCAGGAGAAATTCTCACTTGACATAAATGGTTCTAGATCAGCATCTTCAGAAAATTACTAGAATGCAAGGCCCACAGAATCTCAGTGTTTGTATGTTTGCATCCCTAGATTGCAATTATGAGCAATTTCAGAAGGGAAAAACAAAACGAAGAATCTACTCAGTTTTGCAACTTGAGTTGAGCTGTATGCTGAAGTGCTGTATGACATTATCTAATTTCAGGTACTCAATATAGGAGCTTTTATTAGCTGGCTAGTCTCCCTTTTTAGTACCGTAAAAACAGACTGATCCAGAGGGTACTTCGAACATACATGTGGGGCTCCTAGTGTGGGCAACTCTCAGCACTATACAGTCATCCTAAGGGGATCAGCCTCTTACATCCCTCAGTGTCACAGCTAGGGTAGTCCCTGAGTTCAGAAATTAACATGTATTTTTTTTCTGCATCTTTATAGTGAGCACATAATAATACATCTGGAAAGCTATGCTGAACAAGTGATAAATGCTCATTGGAGATTAAAGCTCCTAAACTTGGGATAAGGCTACCACTTGAACTTCTCCCACAAAAAGATGATGCCATGCCAAAGCAGTTGATAACTTAAAAGTATTATTGAGGCAGCCCAAATAAAGTTTTCTATACTCTTGCTCAGAAATAATTTAGTGCAGTGATTTGGATAAGGTTGTGTGTAATTTTTGTAAGATTATATGTAACTACTCCATGTTTCATTGGACTGACTGATTTCTCAGCCTTGGATTTTTAGAAATTAGTCATCTAGTGCAAGCAGTCATCTTAGCTCTCTTCATTATCAATGGAGGGAGGAAATAACTTCTATAGGATTAATCTTTCTACTTCTCTCAGATATATGTCTTAAAAGAGAGTGAATCATCCTTCAGAGCTTCCTTGCATACACCAGCCATTAAAAAAGAACCCAAATTGGTGACTTGAACAAGGTTTTCAGTTGAAGACTTGTCATCGGTTGAAACTAATTTAAAGTTTGTAAAGACTTGAAGGCACATGAGGACAGCTACTTCCCTGAAGCATCTGGTTGCTGATGCTTCTTTCTGGATTATGTATTTTAAGCTTAATCTTCATAGGAAGATTCTCAACACAGTAGTGAAGAAAGGAAGCAGAAACTTTCATTTCTAGTTTAAGTTTCTTTAGCAAAGTTTTCTTCAGTAAATGCTGTAGAATAATAAAAAAAACCAAAACAAAACCCTAAAAATAGGGAAAGGAGTTTTGAAATACTTAAATCACATTATATAAGCAGAAATAACAAGCAAAACAAGCCAGATGAATTCCAAGTGGCACTAAATATAACCTTATAAGTAATACCATTCTAGAAGGATGATTTTCTGAATCAGAAAGCCAGTTAGCATTAATGGACTTAACTTCTATGAGAGACAACGAAAGAAAAGGAGGTTAAGGGTTGAGCACATTTTGTTCTGTTTATTCTCTAAAATCCAATTAACTTCAGTTATTTGAGAAGACAAAGCTTGAAGAACACATCTGAAAAAGTGTAAGAGATCGAGACTCCTGAAGGAACAGGAAGAACTCTTGATACAAACATTGCCACACATCCAATAGGGCAAACTCTTTGAATTAGGCATGAAAGAAACAAGAGTACAACAGTCTGGAATGGGAATGGATTTTTTTCTTTTTTTTTTTTTTTTTGGTAATTTCTGATCTTCTCTCCATGCCTCTAAAGTCATCACCTTCAGCAGTCTGAAATCCACCACTGCCGCCTGTGCTAGATACCTGTATTCATTAGTACGTGTGTATTACAACTGTTGAGGCTCTATCTTGTAGCAACCTGCTCAGCATTAAGGTTAGGGGGTCATTTGTGCTGCACTGGTTGCACAGTCAAGCAGGAAAGTTGAGCTGTGTAAGCAGGTCTTCCACGACTAATTTGTTAGTGATTAAACAAAAAGTAAAACCCCTAAAAAAGATGAAGAAAAAAAGCCCAAGCTACTGTACTTGAATATAGCTGTGTTACAAACACTCGTACCAAAAGCTTGAGCTCAGGAACTACGAAAACTTTTGTCAAAAATGCATGCAGTTAAATCTGCCTGGTGCTTTTGTGGCTGTGGGGGAAGAACAGTCAGCCACACTGGAGAACAAGACACAGAGAAGTAAATTCTGACAGAATAAGCTATACCCTTATAGTCATCAGGTTCATGCATGCTCAACTTATCACTGTAGCTGCTCCTCACAGATTGTTCTGCTTTCACAAGTGCAAAGTAAAACGTAATAGCTACATCATACTGCACAGTTTTAATTTACCCATGAGGGACAAGTACACCACAAAACCAAATAAATGTATCTATATATACACCCACACATATATATTCTCTTCTAGAGACAGACAATAAACAAAACACTAGTAGACTGTAGTAGAATTAGATGTGCCTGATGTTAGTTATACTTGTACATGTATATACATACGTAAAAATTTGCATAGAAGCAGTTCAATGTGAGAAATGACAGGCACAATGTTATTTTTTTTCCAAGTAATTCTTGGGATGGGGAAGCCTCTTTATAAATGAAGTCCCTGCAATAAATGACAGGAATAGAGTGACTTTGTTATTCTGAACAGGAGCTTCAGATGATTGCTTGTAAAAGAATTCTCTCATTTTCACCCCAAAGGTCTATAACTCCATCATTCTATTTTAGTGTAGGAATTGATATTCACTTCTGTCAGGTCATTATACTAAGAAGAAGAAATATCTAGAAAATAAGTTAGGAGGTACTAGATATCAGTAAAATAAAACTGGTAGAAGGAACCTAATTGTAATTTGTGTAGTTAGAGGCAGACATAATATACATAATATGAAATACCTGAAGAGAAACCAT
>JBCJKH010055468.1:8284-20650 GCA_039877255.1 Loriculus beryllinus | reverse complement strand
CAAGCTCTGGACGTCGAGCTCTTTGTTGCCTGTTTTGTGCTTGCCCTGCAGCAGGAGAAGCGCTTTCCCTGGGATCAGCAGCCTCTTGGTGCTTAGGGAATAGATAAACCTGGACTGTCTGGGCTTTGAGATAATTTTTTGTTGTGGTTTTATGTATACATTCTGAACACGGTTCTGAAAGGGCTTAGTGGCTGTATCTGTCCGTGGTTGCATTTCCGGGCACTGTAAGATCCCATCAGAGAAAGAAGATGTGGGGGCATGGGAAATAGAACCACGACTGAACCAACCTCTCTTGAGCAATCACATGTCCAGCATCACCCTCAACTGGCACCGTGGCCCTGACTCGCCTCGTGGCCCCAACTCGTCCTGTTTTGCACTCAGATAAAATGAACGCTTTGCTTTTATAACACATTACGCAATGGCAGTGGCGATGAACTGCTGCGGCTTCTTATAGGCTACCTGTCTTGGTGCCAGGACTCCTTCCCACCCATTATAGCTTGAACACAGGTTGAACAAGGCTTTTTTCCCCTGAAAGTTGGACGCAAAGGTGGCAAAACAAAGACTCTTCTTCAGCCATTCCCTGCTCTATTCACACATCTGTGCTGGGACAGCCTTGGGTGGGTGAGTCTGGCCATGCAGATGCGATGGAAGCTGTACTGCAGTTTCCAGGTAATGGAAGGTGCCCTGCAGTTTCCTCATTGATTTTACACCAGCACAACTCCATCAGCTTCTACGAAGCTGCTACAGATTTGAGCTGATGCTGACAGTCAGATCTCTAGCATTTAAAGCCTTGTACACTGTGCTGTTGTATTTATTATTTATACATTTACTGAAACGTGCTTTGTTCATGCATTTCGCCACACTGTCAATCCTTGATAGAGGTAGGGACATCACAGTACAGTGCTATCCTAAGAGTACAGGCGCCCTGTACACTTGAGAGATGGAGAATATGACCTGCTTGCTGGGTAGCGCTGATAGAATTGTTAAATTCCCAACAAACATGCAAAAAACATCAACCTGAGTGAATAAGTGTTAATTTAAAATGCAGGCGTGACATGAGAATTGTGAAAGAGCTGTGTAATTTCAGCCACTTGCTAGCAACGTTTAGCAGCAAGGAAAATATGTATGACCAAAAAAAAGGTGTTATCCAGACAGCTGAATTGAAGTGTGACACCTGTGTCCTCAATTAACCCAACTAATAGTTAACTTTGGTGTCAACAGAAACTCTCACACCTGGATCTGGAGATGGGAAATGCATGAGTGCTGTGTTTTTCACTCCTTGACATTTTGTGTGTCGTCTGTTTTAGCTGAAATGTCTCAAGTGATGGGACCATTGCAATTTCTTTTTCAAGGGTATGGCTCTCACACAATAATTAAATCTCTGGCTTTCAAGTGTAATTGCCAATGACAGTGCCTCCAGAGTTGCTTCTTTATGCTCAGCTGTTCTGTCTCCTTTATTTTTCCCCAAGAAAAATAAAGAAGCCTGGGAAGGGCTGTATGTGGCAGCAAAGGCAAGAACCAGCAATACAAACTCCAGTTGTCCCCAGTTAGGGACAACAACAATCCCTAACCACTGAGCCAGCCTGAAATATGCTGCAGTCCTGGGTGCCTAACAGTCCCTGAAGGAAATGGTAGCTTACAGTACAGCTCCATCATTACCAGACTCGTTGGAAAATGGTAATTTTTCAGCACTAGGACCTGTCTCTCTGCTCCAGGTTGGTAATTGGTGGTGTTGGCAGTGAGCCAGGCAGCACTAGCAGCTCTGTCTTGCGAGGACAAAAACCTCCATTACTTTATGCTCTCTAATTCTCCCAAGGTGTGCTGCTGTCTATCAATAGAGTCGCCATGAGGTAATAGAAATTACAAACCTCCCCAGACTTATTTGTCTGAAATAGTTTCTTGTAAAAATAATTATATGGGTCTCCGGAACTGTGGTACATGAGGATGGCAGAAGAGAAAGTTTGCAAATTAAAATGCAACAACAGGCTCTTTATCGCAAACTATGAGGGAAACTGGGTGAGAAGGATATTTCCCTTCTGTTGGGTTGGCTGGTGGCAGCTTTCAGAGAGAAAAAGCCTTTTTTGTTGTCTGTCATTTTGCAGCGAAGCTGCTCTAGATCAAGATCTGGATAGGCAGATGTGCTTACCCAGGCGCCACTTGGGCATCATTCCCTGCCCTTGCTACAGTCTCTCCCTGTGAACTTTGGAAAGCCACTGCCCTGTCCCTTTGGTGGCTCATGATGGGGATGTCATAACTCCTTTCTCACTTGCTTTTCCCAGCTTCAGGCTGGGGTTGGGGCTTTGCCTGTAGACCCCTTCCAGTCCTTGCCCTCTTTGCAAGAGGCATACTAAAGCCTTCCTCACACCATGTTCTTTACCAGCAAAACACCATCCAGAGCAAGCACATTTGCAATGATGTTATGGACAAGCTCTGGAGGAAATACCTGAGCTGTTTGAAGAAGTTACTACCTCCTGCCTCCAGCAAAGTCCCATGAGCTGACTCCCGCATCTCAGCAGGAATCCATTTTGATGCACAGTTGGAGTTAATGGGCTGGACTGTGAGTGGGAAAATCTGGGGTACCCGCACACCTGCCTAGTGACTGCCAAGGCTGAAGCCTCCAATGCAGGAGAGAACTGGGGGCTCCTGGAGGTCTGCAATGGCTCCTTAAGCCACTGCAAGTGCTCATTTCAGCACAGAAGCCAGGGTCCAAAGCCATTAAGAAAAACAATATGGCTAAGGCTCATTTTTGTCCTCTAAAGAAGGTTTTCACAAGCCATCAGTTTGAGGCAGGGGCATTGTTTCCCCTGGGCAGCTTCTATGATGTTTGAGCTGGACAGAAACAGGAGTAAAATACATGCATAAATTATATATGCACAAGTAAATGTGAGTGCAACTCTATATATTTAACTCGATTGACTGAATTCACATCAAATCTCACAGCAAAACATGCTGCTCGCATTCACCAAGAGCAGAAGCAGAGTTTGGTGGCCATAGCCACAGGTGACACTTTGGTGCTTTCTTCTTGGTGCCAGAGCTCCAGACGACAGTATTTGTTTAAAAATGGAAGCTACCAATATGGCCTCAGGTCTCCTTCTTTGTGCTGGTTTTATCTCTGAGCTGCCACTATCCTTCTGACACAATGCCCAGGGCCACCAGATTTTAGAGTCAGATCCTGGCAGCATGGAAAATATGTTCTGAAAAGAGCAAGTGCATGGAATTAAGTACAGAGAGTTAATTATTATTTGTCTTTGCTGGTGCTTTGTGGCCTTTGCAAGAGGTCATACTTCTGAAGTGCTTATGATCAGTGTTGGGGCTTCTGAGCCAAATTCATGTCTACTTTAAAACTGCTTACGCTGCCACCAAGACGGCCACTGGCACAGCTGCCATGGTTGGGGAGTCTTGGTGCTCCTCAGTGTGACTGTGCCACCCTCACTGCTCCCTGGGGAGCAGGACCTGGCTCTTATCCCATTTCACCAGTGAGAAACTGAGGCACCAAGCTGGGGCCGTCCTCTTGGAGAAAGTTTGGCACAGGCATGAGGTTTTGGGGCTGAGCCTATGCCAGCTATTGCCAAGATCCTCTGATACCAGTGCAGTGGGAAAGTTCCTAAGACAGAGGCTCTGAATTACCATCTGCTCAGGTAGCTCTACTGGAATCCTAAAGCCTCACTGCAGACCCTTGCTGAATGCTTGTACTTGGGCAGCGCAAGCACTGCCCTGCAAGGTGGAAGCTGTTTGGGAAAACTACCACTTAATAGTTTATGGCAAAACACTGATCCTTTGGTAATTCCATTGCCAGCCAAAACAGGTGGCTTAAAAATCTGGAGGCCTGACCCCAGAGGACCTGGAAGCCTCCACCTCTGCCACCCAGCTGCAGCAAGGAGCCAATTGCATCCATTTTGCTCAAGTGATTTGTGACCCATCTGGGCTTTTCCTCTTCATCTGCCCTGCAGACACTGGCACCCCAGCACGCTATGCTTATCTCAAAATGCTTTTGAGCTCTGGCTCGTGTTTGTGGAGCAGCCAGCTGCTGTGCTTTAAAAGGTTACACAGCCCTCTGCTACCTGCTATGGACGCAGCCTGAAGGAGGTGATTCCCTCAGCAGAGCCAGCATGGACACAGGCTGTGCCCCCACCATCTCAGCACCCTCCCCACCTTATGTAAGACTGGGGCACAGGCCCCTCCTGGGGCTGCTTCATCAGAGCTGTTGGCCTCCTCGCTATAAATTAAACAAGTCAGAAGTTTTAATGAACCTCTGCTGTCAAGGGGTGGCAAAGAGCACGGTGGTGGTGGCAGTGTGAATCAGGGAGCAATGGCATGCTGACATGGCCTCCTGTCCCCGCGTGAGCAGACATTTTGCCATCAAAGTATCTATGTCTTCTCAAGCCCTGGAGGACAAACCCTTCCGACACACAGCTTCCTATTAGCTGTGCAAAGGTGTTAGGGACCTGGACAGCCCCACAGAGTAACAGTGGGCAGGGAGGTTGATTTGGGCTTCAATGCATCTCACGCCATCTGAAGGTTATTTTCCCCAATCATCCTGTGAAACTGAAGAGCTGCATTTATGCTTCTGCCTTTTCACTTTCCCTAGTGAGTAAAAATGAAAATGTAAGAGATATGCATATACACTTACAGATACTCAGGCTTACTAACATTATATATAAGTGGTGGTGATGTGTGGGTGGGAGAAACCTCTGTAAGACAACAGGATAAATGATTGACATCCCATTTAACAAGAGGCAGAAAGGGAGAAAGAGAGATGAACATTGCCCTACTGGGCCCAAAGTGCCCACAAACTCATAGGAAATAAGAGCAGCTTGGCCAGGTCCAGCTTAAACACAACCATGCTGAAATTCAGAGAGAGCTGAGGAAGGGCAATAAACCTGGGGTCCTTTTGGTTTCCATTCTGGTTTTTGAGCTCATAAACATTTGCACATGCAAGCTTTTCTCCTCAACTCTGGCAGCTGCAAAAATGAGTTCTCCAAGTGAAAGCCAAGATTGCCATGTAATGACTTGACCCCAGGAGACAGACTTCTAAGCAAAGTACCAAAAATGTGGCAGTTTCCCTGCATCGGCAATATGCACATGCGTGTCCAGACATGGGATTTAGGGAAAGGATTTGGTAAGCCAGCATTTACTACATGCAGTCTGGAGGGCAATGAAAAGAGGAGGCTTTTTGTTTCAAAACCCACCATTTATTTTGGTTTTGAAATTAAGCTACTCAGGACAGCAGGGGAAAAAAAGACCGGCAAGAATAGTATGAAAAAGAGGTTGAGTTTTATTCACAAAGTTAATGTTGCAGGAGGCCTGAAATAGCTTCTTAGGACTCAGCTTCTCCCCACAAGTGTGATTTTCTGTTCACCCGTTGACATGAGGTATCCCTTCCCTGCTCAGCTCTGCTCACGGTGCAGTTGAGGTTGCATCGTGCATGTTGGAGAGCATCACAGCATTAACTCCACAGAAAAACACTGCAGAGGAAAAATAGTTCTTGAAGTCAAGCATTATAATTTACTAACAGGTTTATTAAAATCTTATTAGAAGATTATTTTTTAAAGTCCATTTTACACAGCTGTTGCCCTTCTGCTGCTGTCTAATCCTGGAAAATCTCAGTGAATGAGTCATTTGCACTTACTATCTATTACACCCTCTTATTATAAGCCTGAGTGTGTTTGCATTTGCTTCAAATAATATCAAGAGAGCCATAATAGTGCCATAAAATCTCATACAACTCCCCTTTTGGAGTCTCTTTTGCTGTTGGAAGAGAGGCGTCTCACTGTGGTTTAGTGGGGTGGTTGTGATGTGCAGGGGCAAAAAGGGAGCATTTTGTTTGGATATAACCTTGTGAAGAGGCTTTTAATGCTTGTCTATTGGGTTTGGTAGGTCAGAACACATTGCTGAGAATCAAGTCTTTGCAAAGGACATTCCTGTTTCCTAAAGGCAGCCTCAAGTGCCAAGTGCTGTTACCCGTGTTCTTGCATGTCATGAGAAGACGTCTTTCTGGCAGTAGTGAATCAGAAATATATGAGAGCAACCTTGTCTGTTTGCTTGGTTTTGATGTCTGATGTCTGTTGAGTATTAAATGTGACTTCAAGAGCAAGGATCCTTGCTTCTCTGCGTTGTTTGGTTTCAGGATATGATGTTCCTACTTCCATGCAACCATTAGAAGGAAGCTGAAGGAGAACCTGGAATTCTGGAGCAATTTTGGTTAGCAGGAGATGCAAATACAGTTATATAATAATAAAAATAAAATATTTCTAGGTATGGGGTGTGGTTTGGTCACAGCTTTCATTTCCAACAGTGTCCTCTCCCTTTACTCACTGGTGAGTTTCACCATCGCTTTGGTGGTGCGGCCACCGCACCACACTCAAAGTCCCCAGCATGCAGCAGACTTTTCCTCAACCCATTCTCCTCATCCTCTTACCCATCCAGGTGGATGACAGTGAACAGGAACGTGGGAGGAAGTGGCTGTGTCTCCAGATGAGCTCTCCCTGGTTGTGCAAGCCACATTCTGCTGGCAACCCAGAGTGACCCTTTCCTCTGGCACAATTGGCCAGGAGTCAAGGGAAGAGATTTGCTCTGAATGTAACTACAGGAAAGGAAAAAGCTCTGCACATTCAAAGTTTAAAATTGCACTTGCTGCAGGGGATGTTTCCATTGGCAGAGTAGCCACAACCAGCACAAATGATTCAAAACATTTTGCTAAATGAAATTCTCAGATGATGTCAGAGCTGAGGCTGCTTTAGCAAAACCAAAAAGAAGGAAGGTTGAAACCAAAAAGAAGAAGAAAAAATTATACCATTTGACAGTGTGGGATTAGGAGCTTAAAATTATATTTATAAGCTATCCAAATATTTGAAAGCTTGGAAATTCATAGTTCCAGTGCTTCGGCTCAGCTCTAGAGTCCTGCCAGCCTCTTAGTTTAAGTCACGTAATGCAGCCAGCTGGGATGGACTCACTAAATGTGCAAAGCCTATTTTCTGTTATCCAGCCCCAGCTCCCATTTGCTGCAGGCTCACAAACAAATCCCACAGCCTTTGTGTGCCTCAGTTTCCCCCTCTGCCAAATACAGACAGTTCTGTCCTCTGCCATAAAATGCTTTGAGATTTGACACAGAGAAGAGCAGGAGAGTGCTTTGGTCTCCTCTCTCACGTGGCTCAGCACCCATACTGCCCAGGTCCTGATGAAATAGCAGTCTGGTCATCCAAAGACAGCAGCAGCTCTTTGCATGACCTTTTATTTAAACCTCAGTTTCTGTCGGACGCTGAGGACAATGCCACTGAGACGATGTTTTCTTTCATGTCTGTTGCACCTGCCTGTTTCTCCAGGGCTGTGCAAAATAACCACATCTTCGTCACGGCTCTACTAGCCCACTTCATCTTTATTGATTAATAGGTCATAATCCTCTTTTAGTGAAAACATAACCATGCCCACGGCTAGAGGATTCACATATCACTGACACGAAGATTACAACCTCTTAATCTGAACACAGAGAGGGAGATGGACTGTCAGAACAAGAGCACTTTAAAAAGGAAAATCAATGGGAAGCTATTTGGGGAGGAAAAAAAAAAATCCTAACCACCACAAACACATTAAACACAGGCTTCAGTGCTCCAACTTTGTATAAGCCCAAATTAAACGTGACCATAATAAACTGTTTACTTGCCTTGGGTTTATGCAGTAGAAAGGAGATTCCTTTGCTATAATGCCTGTGACAGTACAAGTGTTGAGTCTAGTTTGTGGTAATATGGTTGCTGTTATTAAGTTTTGCTAGAAAATGCTTCAATAATTTCACTTGCTTTCTTAGGGAAAGTAAACCAGCTAATTGTAAATTGTTAGTTGGGGCTGCAGCCTCGATTAGTTACATCCTCACTGAGGAGTTGTGGTGGCTCATGAGGCTTTATAAGATGGGAGGGGAGGGGTGTCCTGCCCTTTCTCTTCCTTTTCTACCCCTTCTTTTTCCTTGCTGAAATCCCATGCTGGGACTGAAGGGATATTCATGCAAATCTCAGGCACATCCCTTAGCACAGTGTCTTCTTGATGCCCCAGGCAGTGCTTTCGTTCCCGTCCCCCACTATTTGTTAAGCTTCCCCCAGCAGGGACTGCTTGTTATTGCATGAACATCCAGCCTTGAGCATCAGGGAAGGATCAAAATCCTACACTCCACAGGCAGCCCGCAATGTACAGAGTACTCATTTCAGCCATGGTTTTAAGACAAAGATGCTGCTGTGAGTTTCTGAGCAAGGGTGCATTTAAGCACGGTGACCCTGCAGCTCTGCTGCCTCTCTGGAGCCAGGCTCTCGGTAACCAGCCACTTTTACCGGTCGCCAGAGAGACACGGAGTTAACAATAAATAATGAAAAAGAACTAGATTTCCTTTGTTATGCAGCTCATTGAATGAGGTTTCCCACATCTGTAGAACTCACCACATCTTTTATGAGATTTGACTGTCAGCAAGATGTTATGAATCCCAGATGTTAAAATATGGATTTATTTATAACTCAGAGCTTATAATAGAGCACTCAAAAAGATTATATCCAGCCCCCCTCCTCAAAACATCTTCCTGAAATAAAAGTCTTAGCTTTTATTATTTTTTAATTAATCTTGCTACATGATTTATCTTTGGTATTGCCTCTTTAAATGTCCTTTAATTACTGTGGCTTTTGGGTTGGTGTGCGTTTGGCTTCAGGGAGCATTGTGCAGGGAGAGCTGAGCACCCATCCCAAGCAAGACCGCTGCTGTTTGAAGGCTGGAGGGCAGCATGGGAAGAGGGGCGGCATGGGGGAATTCCTTGGCAAAACCATTTGCTGAAGGCACAACCAACTCTGGGCACCTGCAAAACTTGGAGCTTGAGGTGTTCTGTATCTATTGTAGCCCTGAGGAAATGCTCTGGTCAATAAAAAGCGGTTCCTCACAGCTGGTGACCATTACACCGAGCACAGCGTTGGACATGCCACAGCTGCTATTCTGCCGGAAGATGGAAATGTTTTTGGAACTGCTTTTGGAGAATTTGTTCTATTAATGCCTTCTCCCTCCCTCCTCCTACCCTTACGTTGCAAAATGCTGCAAGAAAAGCTTACAACTGAATGAATTGTGGGCCCTCCATGGGCAAAGGCTACCTTGAGGGTTGGGGTGAAAATACACCTCTGAAATAATACTCCAGCATCACCTCCAGGTGCTGAACAAAGTTTGTAGTCGGAGTTGTGCACTTGCAGGCAACACGAGACGCACTCCATCACAACTGTCCCATGCTGTAAACAGAAAGGACAGGTCTGAAGGGAAATATAAAGGCTCATTTTGCACATGAGGAACAGAAAGTGGTTTTACCCCAGTTCACACAAGAAGCTAACAGCAGCACCAGGAATCATGAGACAAGTGCTTGAGGTAGCCGTGGCCAAGAGCAGCCCTCCTTCCCATCCTCCCTGCTCTCTGTCTCCTTCCCCTGCCACGGCAGCCCATGCTTCTATCTTGTTCAGAGACCTTGTCTAGATTTGGAAAACCACTCTCCCATTCTCTTCACTTTCTTTTTTCAAGCTAGGCAATTTCCTGGGTCCAGTTAGGCTTTGGTGCAGAGATAGCAGAGCATGCCATCAACCCTTTGATGCTGTCACTCTAGCCTTTAAAGGTCAAACCACACTGGAAAGCTGCTCCAGCTGCTAGACCATGTCCAGACCCTTCCAGCTTGCAAGTGATGGCCTGGAGCAAGGTTGGTGCATGGCATCCCAAGCTCCAGGCTAAGGACCAGCTGGTCAGACAGAAAGCACACAGCTGGTGAGCACTGACTAGCTTGGGTTTGCTCTTGTGCCTCACCAGGTCTGTGTTTCACTAGAGAGGTGGTGGCTGTTTGTAGCTTTCACTCATGGGCTGGACAATTTGGCATTTTAAAGGCAAAGCAGAAAGGGGGATGCCTTGAAATCACACTTAAAGATGGGCCTCCTGCACCCCAACAGAGGCAGAGCTGGAAACCTGAACCTGCATTGCACCAGTGATGAACTGACAGAAAGCCAGGAAATTGGCTGTCAGTGCTGACACTGTACAAATCTCATGGCACTGTGAGGAGGAGCAGCAAGTGGGTAACTGAGAGAAGCTACCTGGGCTTGGTATTTCCTGGCTGCTGAGAGATGGTATGGAAAGGACCGGAGCTCTGGTGTAAATCAGCACAGCAACTTTGGTGCCTGAAGAGAAAAATCTTTGGAGTGAGTTTATGGCACACTTGTAAATACTTTTTTGGCATATCAGTTTGTGTGTCTTGAGATTTAAAACCTTCATCACCCTAACATTTTCCATCCTGCAGAGAACTCTGATCTGAATATGATACCCACTCAAGAAAGTTTGCCAGTAGTGTGATGTTACAAAACTTGTGAAATGCCTCACTTCACCACAATATTGTGCATTTTCCAAGCCACATACCTATCTATTACAAGGTCTTTCAGATAGAGTTATAGAGAGACTGTGGGTCATGAGATTCTGACCTTGGTGTGTTTTTACTCCCTTCTTCTCATGAATTAACTCCTGAACTATTGACTCTCCACTGAATGGATAGCAGAGTTCAGCCACATTTTACATGCAAGCTTTTCCATCCTATATCTCAACAACTGCAAACCCCAAGGATGAGTAAATACTTCGACCTCAGCTATAAAATTGATATGTTGCAAAATGAACAAAATGGGTTTAGTAACTTACAAGGGAGATACCATCACGTCCATAATGAGCCAGAACTGAGAGTTAACCTCTCCCTCTCCTCAGCAATGTGGCTGGGAGAGCTCAGAGTAGATCACCCCTTTGCAGGTACTCAATTTATATCTTCTTCACTGCAAACAAAATCCACCTGTGGTTGTGTCAGATCTCAGCCTTCTGATCCTCCCTGAAAGGAAAAGGTTGACTGAAGAATCACGATCACAAGGCTTGCAAAGACAATAATCCACTTTTAAGTTGTCTTCTTGCCTTCTGGGTTTTCAGTCTGAAGATCCCCCTCTGCTAGGTTAGTGAGCTTTCCTCCTCAAACAGAAAGGCAAAAAAGTCATTGATGAAGCATAAATTTCCCAATATCTTGGGAAGAACAAAAAAAAGCAATGAAAGCACAGAAATCATCCAGATTGCCAGTATCTCAATAATAGATCAGCAGCCACACTGCTGCTGTAGAAGGGTACAAATGAATGTGGTGGAAGTCACTACAGCTGCAGATTGAGCCCCTGTTTTGTCTACTGATTGAATCACCATCCCTAGAGGTATTTAAAATATGTGTAGAGAGGGCACTTAGGGACATGATTTACTGGTGGACTTGGCAGCTTTAGGTTTACAGTTGGACTCAATGATCTTGAAGGTCTTTTCCAACCTAAGTGATTCTATGATTAAATAAAAGAAGTCTCATAAACAGCATATGACACTGGTATATTTGAAGCCGTGCAAGCTATTTCTAGCCTGCACATCCTACTTAAGAAGCTGAAATTTAGAAAAACCTAAAAATAAAAGGTGCAGTTTTCTTTAGAGTTAGAGGTCAGATGGAAAACATAGTTTAAGATATGGTAAAGAAATTGACTTTATATCTGCAAGTTGCTTGGCTGTGGAGTAAAATAGCTTCATATATTCCCAAGGCTTCCTTCTCCAGCCTGGCTCTGAAAAGCACCCCTCCGTGCTCCTCTGGCATCAGCTTTTCATGCTGATTTTTCACGTCTAACTGAAACTTAACACACAACATCCGTCTCCCCGCTCCAAAAACCAATAGAGGCACTGGTGGCATATTAATAAATAATCTCACTAGTAGAGATCATGAAGAAGTAGTAGGCTGAGCCTCAAAGCACAGTATTTCCATTATCTTGGCAGGGAAAAGTCACTGATGTGAAACCGCAGATTAAACTGCAAAGGGGAACAGAGCATGAATGAAACCACCTATTGTAATACAAGGGTGGTAGGGAGCTGGAGAGACGTAGGATGGCTTTGCCTGCCTTCCTGTGTGATCTTCATCAAGTATAAACAGGGCCATAACACTTCCGTATCCCAGACACAGCTTATCAGGAGGGGCTGGTGATAGATGAACTCAGGTCATATTCAGGCTGCCTACATATACCATCACCGGGGCACCTTGGCTGCAGAGATCAAAGAGGCTGTCTGCTACCCCGGGCTGTCAGACTGGTTCCTGCTTCCTCGTAGGGCCGGTGGAGGAAGGTGATGGCAACACTTGAATTACGCTTGGTAGTAGGTGGTCTGAATGCTCTAGTAACTAACTGGAACTTGGGCACAGGATCAAACACTTTCCCGTGGTCACCAAGAGGTTAGCTCATTCCCTGGCATGATTTTTGGCCCATGTCAACTATCAGGCTCCCATTTGGGCATGGTTCAGGGCATTGCATGGGCTAGGGTATGTGACCTGAG
>JBCJKH010055467.1:2999-23161 GCA_039877255.1 Loriculus beryllinus | reverse complement strand
TGAGGTTGGCATCAGCCCACCTCACAAGCGTGTCAAGGTCCCTCTGGATGGCATTCCTTCCCTCCAGCATATCCACCCAACCACACAGCTTGGTGTCATCAGCAAACTTGCTGAGGGTGCACTGAATCCCACTGTCCATGTCAGCGACAAAGATGTTGAGCAAGACCGGTCCCAACTCCGATCCCTGAGGGACACCACTCGTCACTGGCCTCCAGCCGGACACTGAGCATCACAGAGAGAGTGTTATTCACTTCAGAGAGAAATGGAATCATGTGACCTGGAAAATAGAGTCCCCTTGTAAGAGAAGGCGGCTTTAATTGGAGAAATTAAGGAGAGCCTTGGTACATTCGCTAGTGGTATCAGTGAGGTGGTCAGGCAATTTGACTCACTGTCCTGATATTCGAGGAATGCCAGCATGTAAGTGGTGGTACCATTGGACTGCTTGGACAAGCACTGCTGGGGCTTTTCAATATTGCAGCTTCCTCTTCCACTTATCCTCTCTCTTACCATATGTCCCCAGCTGACCAGATCATGCTGGTGGGACAGAGAGGTGTTTCAGAGGGACTTCATCTTCTCAGAAAAGCTGCAGCACAACATGATTCTCTACTTCTGAAACTCAAATTTCTGCAGACTATTTTACCTTCTATCACTTAGACATGTAGAGCTTTTGTCAAGATTGCTCTGCTGTGCCTTGGGTCCTTACTGGAGAGAGTGAGAGTTGCCACCTGCAGAGAGGGAAAGGGAAATCCTCCAGCCTTCCCACCAGCAACGTGGAGATGCTGGGAAACATCCTTGTCTTAGCTCTAAGGAACTGTATGGGCTGGGCTTGGCTGTGTAGATACACAAAGCCGAGTATCATTATCACTACAGTGACATCATGTCTAATAATTTTGGTAGCATTGGGTATTCTTTGCAGATTCAGAGTCGTATAGTATCAATATATCATCTATTGCTAATTAAGCAAGAGTACCTACATGTTTGAACATAATCTGTCAAAGAGAACCGGGATGAAAGTTTTCACAATCTTCACTGAATAGTTAGGATGGAGATGTTTTAACCAGGGAATATTTTTCACCAAGATAGGAGGAAAATAGCTTTGGGGTTTTTTTTAACCAAATTAATTATAATTAGCCTGTCTAAAGGTCACTTCCCCTCTTCAGTATTGATTTTTGGTCTGTGTTCTTTGGTCTGTGCCTTTGAGTCTCCAACCCTGCTTACAGCTTTTAGACAAAAAGTTATTATAAACATAAACAATGCATGTCTCATAAAAAAACCCAACACAACCAACTAACAGACCATGTGCTGAGAGAGAATGTGAAAAAGTTTCAGGCTTTCTTTATGCACCCTAAAGAATACAGGAATTAGGACCTTTTGCAAAATCACTTTAAAGAATTGTTTTTCACCACTGCTTGTTGACAAGAGTATTATCTCAATATTAATTTGTCTGTAACCTTGATATTGACTTGGTTTCTTATGAAGAGTCAGATTGGATTTTCTTGCATTTCAGTCCCTTCAACAAATACTACCGTGTGTAGAGTGAAATCCTTGCCAGTTGAAACCGTAGATACTTTGCCATTGTTTTCAGTGGAACCATGATTTGAGCTTGTCATGTCTGTCACTGTGCATTCCTATTGAGCACAGCCCTTTCTCTAGTGATAAGTAGTGGGAGGTCTCTTGGCTTGACTTATGCACTGAAGTAGAGCATGTTTTTGTTTGGGCTTAGCAGACTTTTAATTCCATACATCACAATAGAGAAAAACACTCAAATACATCTTAATTTCACTAATTTATCCTACAGTAATATCTTTTTATAATGGTACTTTTGTGTTAGTGTTTTCACCTCTGAGAGATAACTGCAGACACTCCAAGTCACATGAAACAGAAACAAAGCCATTGTACTTATAATTTCTCTACTTAAAGGTGAATCAGAATTTATGTTTT
The DNA here is from genome assembly GCA_039877255.1 of Loriculus beryllinus. NCBI lineage: Eukaryota > Metazoa > Chordata > Aves > Psittaciformes > Psittacidae > Loriculus > Loriculus beryllinus. The sequence continues at coordinate 21,220 of JBCJKH010055467.1, read as the reverse complement.
GTAAGAATTGGATCAAGTTAATGGAAGCTGTATGTTTTCAGTCAGGACTCAGAGGCTTTCCTGCTTCAGACTGGTCCGTATGTTAAAAGCATATAAAAGTTAATCATTTTTGCTTTGCTGCCAGTGTGTTGTGTGCAGAGGGAGGCTTTAAACCACAGCTGTGCAATATAACAATTGTGAAATTTACTGGGTTGCAGATGTGGGACATTAGTAAACTAAGTTAAATGTAGCTTAACTGAATTTGGGAGGTAGGGTGTTAAGATTACTTTTTATGTAGTGTTTCTATTGAGCGTTTTACAGGTCAGTGTTTCTTTTTTCTTCATGTTCTAAGGTTTTGTGCCACAGGACAAATGCAGTACACAAATACAAGACTTGCTAGCAGGAGGATCCAAAATGCAGCCTAAACTAGCCCTAAAAATGGAACTCATGTAGAAACAGAACCATCAGTCAGATCAAAGTTAAGGTCTCAGTCCTGCAAAAGCTGTATATAAGCCATAATAATTATTTACTGTTGAGAATAACTCCCTGTAAATAAAGAGTGTCAGTGAATCTCTGGAATTGCACATGGCAGTAAGCACAACAGCTGAGAAGGGTCAAGTTAGATTTATCATGTTTATGTTTGGTAAAGGGTGTTGCCCAAGCAGAAGTCCACTGATTTTAATATGAGACTTCACAAGTTACATTGTACTGAAAATGGACAGATGGCATAGATTTTTTTCCTTTTCCTTTTTATTTTGTCTGCAAGTGTTTGCAAATTGAATCTTAAACCGTGTACAAGTGAGCAAGTGTAAGAACAGATCTTGATGAGCTGATTTCATTCATCATAGGCCATTCTCAGTAGAATAAATCTTGAGAATATTTTTCTTTACCTTCAGAAGAGAGGAGGCATCTCTTCGATTTTTATGTTACTAACCTAACTTCTCAATTCTATAATGAACATTATCTCACAGTAGTGAATAATAATCTTAACACTTCACTGTATACTAATTAAATTCAAAATGTGTTGATACTGAGGAAACAAAAGCTGTATTACCTAGAAGATTTTACTGGGTTTAATATTAACTAGTAGACTGCGGGATCTCACTGTGCAGCACATACAAAATTTAAATAGAGAAATATTCAGAGAACATTATACAGTAGTTGTTTTAATGAGTAACTTACTAGGCAGTTTTGACAGGCACTGTGTGCTGTAAGGTCAAACTGTGTCAAAGATGCTTGGTACATTATTGGAAACATTCAGTAGCTTTCAAGATCAAATCCTAGAAGAGCAATTATTTTTAAATTTGCTGGTGAGTTTGCAGAGCAGATGAATTTGTTGAATATTCAGATAACTGTGCTGGTTTGAATATCCATAATAGTTTTGGTGTGTCCTTTACAAAGAATGTGCTTATATTTCATATTCTTTCAAAATAATTGAATTAGGGGTTAATGTATCCAAGAGATAATGTAGTTGGTGGAAAATAAACCTCTGAGTCTCTGCTGAATTTTCTGTATTTGTTACAGAGTATTCCATACTCGGAGAGTGATGTCTTTCTTATGAGTTTGCACTTTTATCTATTTTCTTTATTCACTCACCCTACAGAAAACTGTAAAGGTCTTTACTTCACTAAACCAGAATTATCTTTTCTCTTATTATTTGACTTTGTCTTGCTTATTCCAACCTGATTTGGCTTGACGTAGGAAAGCATAGAAGTGAATTGCATGGGCAGAAGGTCATAGTGTGTATCAGAGACAGGAAATGCATTTGTGGGTATTTGTATGAATGGGAATTTGTTTCATTAAGTGTGGAGACAAAAATGCAAGAACGACGTTTTGAATCACCACAAACATAACTGATTGTGCTCTGTCTGATAAAATATGGAAGCACTGAGATCCAGAGGAGCAAACGTTCAGCTGAGAAGGCTTTGTGACTTGATTAAATTAGTAGTCAATATCATTACTGCTTAGATATAAAAAATCAGGGAGGCAGGTGACTTTCATGAAGTTCTGTAACTATGTTTCATGCTAAACTAAGACGTTTTAAAAGACAGCTCTTCTCTTGAAGTGTCAAAACCTGGTTTTGACACCGGTTTTATCCTGTCTAGCTTAGGGTCTCAACCACTGAGAAGACTGATAGTCTTAGCGAGGTCAGAAAAAATGTTCCTCCATTTTATTCCATGTGCTTTTGGTGAAATCATTATATCTGAATTTTTACCACTGAATTCATTAGGAATCTTCAGTGGCTTTAACAGGATTTTGATCAGACTGTATGTAGGCAGCAGCTTCAGCAGCAGGTCCTAGATGATGGAATGCGTATCAAATACACTGCATGGAGAGGGAACATACATTGCATAGAGAGGGAACATACTCTGCAAATACAAACAGTGGGCTGGAAATCACAGTTCTTGACTTCTGCTGGGTTTTCTGTTCATTCACTGATCTAGTAGAAAATTATTTTGGCCTCCAGTTGAACTGTTAGTGTTTGATGACAGTCCTGAAAATGTCAGAGAAAAGATTCTGAGGTGTGAGCTACCAGAATGCTTGCTGTTGCTTCATGTTGGTGAAGGAACATAGATAAAATACTGAGATGACTACCATGTTCTTAATAGTCAGACTTCTATTTTTCTAGGTAAAGCATTTGTGATTGGGTATGTTTGGAGAATCTTACCTAACATGCAAGAGAAAGGATGTCAATTACATAAAACAGTGAGGGAGACCAGAGCTGCATCAGCATGTGTGGTAACCATATTTTCAACCCGTGTATGTTTTCAGAAATATTCTTCTAAATACCTGTGGATGAAGAAATCAACTTCTTGTCTCTCTTAAATAGGGGTAATTAGAATAAGGGGGTTTTGGCTAGTGCTGAAACTTAATGGAGAACTCCTCAAAATGAAGACTTCACAGTAAATACACGTCTGTAGTTTTCTTCTAATCTCAGTTACAGATGTGGTACAGGAACCAGCGAAATCTGCTGGGGCAACAGAAAGCCTTGTGTTGATGGTGGGGTATTTTGCCACAAACGCAGACTGAGGTGTTCTGTACTGTCTGCAGTTCCTCATAAATTTTAAGGTTTGTTGCCCAGAGCTGATTACATGCAACGGCATCCAATCATATACAACTAAAGATGTGGATAGACATTGATACCTGAAAGAAGTGGTGCATGTCTTCTATCAGTATATAAACTATAAAAAGCTGAACTACAGCAGCTGCGAGACTGACCAGATCAGGCTGTGGCCAGCCTGTCAGTCAGTCTCCAACTACTTGGGCTACAGACTTGACTAAAGAAAATTCTGGGCACCAAGCAATAGAAAATTCCAGCATTGTTTATACTATAACCTCTAACTGCTTTTTCTGAGCAATTTTTCTATTTTTTTGTTTTGTTTTCTCTTTTGTGTAGATGCATCTTTGAATAGTTAGCTCTTACCTATACTTAATGTGCCACTCCCTTCTGCCACCCTCTTTTCCAGAACCATGTGTCTCTCCCTTGTCCTCTGCCTGGAAACCTGTCTATCACATGATCAGGCTACAGCATATGTGCTTTGCCTGCTGTCTGTAAGTTTGGTCATGTCATGAGGCTATGATGTTCTGAGAATCACGTAAGGTTTGCTTGTCTATCCTATTATCATCTATGTGCCTGTGATATTTCAGGAAATGTCTGCATTTCAGTGAACACGCTCCCAGTAGAGTCAGTGCTACATGTCTGATTGAGTTTATTGAGCATCTTGCTTAAGGTAGCCATTAAGGTTGTGCTTTAAAAATATTTTGGGCTCTACTGCAAGATAATTATATGTCATAATCTGTTCTTCTTTACTAGGTGAGGGTAAAAGCTAAGACATTTTTTGCTGAGATCATACATTTACATATCTTGGAATACAGTAGGCAGTTTAACTTCCATTTCATCTCAACTGCTGTCAGTGTCTTTCTTCCCTTGAATTCTACAAGAAGTCTACTCACCTACTGTGTTAAAACTTAGCAGTGATGGTGCTTACAATTAGTTTTATTTGTTGCTGTAAACATCATGCTGTGTTTGCCAGTGTGGCTTACTAAATGTGGGAAGTGACCACTGAAGTGTCTGCAGTGTATGCAGTAGAAGGCATAGCAGCACCAAATTTACTTTCAGGTTCTCCAGTTCCAGTTTAGCAACGTAAAGCTTTTAAGTATCTGTAAATATGATCTCTATGATACCATGCTAGTAAGACTAAAAAAACCTTTATTCTAATTGAGACTCAGGTTCAGAATTTCTCAGTTCATTATGGCATGTATTTGTAACTTCGAATAATATGGGCCAAAAAGTGCATCTTTTTTGCTCCTGAAGCAATTATATATAATAAGGTAATTCCCAACTGAGCCTCACTAAGTTTTTATGATTATCAGATTCTGTTTTGTAATATGGATCAGATTTTGCAAATACTATTTATTATTTTTATTTACTTATTCTGAATAGGAAGTAAAGTGATTCTCTTTTCAGAATAAGCAGCAGTGGAGGTGTGTCTGTATGGTAATTGTATTCTAAAGACAGTATTTTTATAGATATATTCTTGTGTAAAATGTGTAGTGTATGAGAAAATTGGATTCTTAGCTTTTTGTTGCACAAGATTAGCTTAAATGACTTCAGTGACTGAAAAGAATAGAGTTTTGATAGTCAGTGACCAGATTCAAATTAGTACCCAATAAAAAAAGTACATGTATTCATTTATAGTTGGGCTAAGAAAAGCTTAGTCTTACTGTAGCAGAAGATGAAAATGCATTATGGAGATAAGCAGTCTACTTCCTTAGGCTAGATAAAATGTACTGAAAGGAAAGACAGAGAAGAATCTGTGTGTGTCAGAGACGTTGTCTGACTCTGTACCTCTTCTGGAGTGCAAGTGCTTAGCTGTGCTTAGAAGTAGTGTCAATGAAATACGAATGCATTGAAGCATTTCTGGCCATATTATACTGTATCTACATGGTGTTTCAAGTAACCCCCCTTTATCTGAACCAGAAGCATTAAATAAATAATAAAATATGTGAGGATAAGGAAAGATCTTGTACTGTGCCCTCTATATAATAGTAATACCCCTGCTACAGCTTGTACAGTAAGGTGACATTGTCATTAGGCTCTTTCTCTGCAAGTCATTTGCACTTCACAAACTAGACATATCAAAGCTTAATGTAATTCTTACCTGGCATGCTCTTACTTTGGAAGGAATGACCTATTGCTGACATAACCAAAATGAGATCATAAATACAGTGCTAATATTACTAATATTTGCTTGATATTACTTATAGAGCCCATCACCTAAGAGTAATGAAGCACTGACAAACCATAAGTAACATCAGAACATCCTACCCAGAGTGTACTTTTCCTAATTATTATGGAAAGTCAACTGCTGAACAAATTATTAATTCAGCCAGATCACACAGTGAGTAAGTGCCAGGGATGCAAGTGAGAAGCCAGTAATGCTGACTAATCCTTTCTGAGGTCTGGAGAGCACTTCCAAAGTCCAACCTGATAAAGAAAAAAACATTTCTTCTTTCTGTGCTATGTAAATACTTGAAATACCTTCAAAACTTCTCCTCCTTGGCTTTGCATAATAGAAGAGATTCAGTACCTTGACAGTATGGTCTTTCTCACCTAGCTGAGATGAGATGTTGGTGAAGAATATGTTTGCAGAGACGTGAGATTTCAGACAACTTCAAGACAAAAGGAATTTGCTGAGCACTGGCACAGTGAGCTTAGCCAAGGAATGCATTGATTTTTGTGCTGCTGCTTCTTTTTCTGTTGGAAACTCTTGGAGCATTTCATAAACTTTAATGACTGAAACTTCTCATGCATTAATGACATTCCTAACTTTATTGAACAGAGAAACACTGGGACTGCCTTCCCCGCTGACACAAATGAGTCCCAGAAACCTTAGCCTCTGTTCTGGCAGGCACATAGGTAGGAGCCTTAATTTTTCAGATGAGCAGTCTCGTTGAACTGAAAAGGAAATGCATGTGAATGAAATTAAACATGTACATGTTTAAAAGATTAATCCAAATTTCAGCCATTAAGTTCTCTCTCCTTCCTCATGAGTGCCTTTAAAACAAACAAACAAATAACAAACCTAAGAAAATTTGAGAGGGTTTTAAATTGCTTAATTGATCCATTTTGTGGGGTTGCATTTAATATAGGTAATATTTTATTTGAGTCTGCATGGATGTCACTTGTATTTTCTCTGAAGTGTTAACTATATAATAGGTGTGAAGGTAGGCTTCTGAAAGGCACAGTGCAGTCTTTTAACCTTTTAACCTTTCAAGGAACCCATGGCAGTTTTAACTGGCTATGTTATTATCTAAAAATGTTTGTTCTTCAAATATTGATGTTCTTCACAAAGTAGAATAGCATTTAATTATTTTTGGTGTGTAAAGTAATAAATGACTTTGTAAATTAAAATCAAATGCAGGGACTGGTACCAAATGTTTACTGATTATAAACACCATGCTAACTCTTGGTGAAACATTTCTTACTATGTAGACTAAATTTCAAACCACATTTATTCTGTTTATTAGGTTTAATGGCTTAGACATTTTAAAGATAGGTAGTTATTTTCCTGAACATGAACTACTTGAGATGACTAATTCACGAACTTTCGTTGGAGCATCGTTTCTTCTTAGGAATAAGATACTAACAGCATTTTTCTGCGGAATTCCTCCTATGCTGCAATTCAGTAGTTAGTAATTACATAAGAATTCACTTGACGTCAGCACTGGTAAGAGTTCATTCGTAGAAGAAAGTAGCTAATGAACAAAATATGATATATAAAGCATTTTGGTTTTTATAAGTAGGAACTGACCACTTTTGGGTTGTGCTTCTTTTTTTTTTTTAATTCATTAAAAATTTTTATTAATATAAGTATTTATTTGTTTGCTTCGCTTGCCAGAACAGAAATATTAAGTTTAGTTTTATTTTGCATGAAGAACCAAAGGGGGGCTCAGGGATATTAATTATGAATCCTAGAACCTAATGCCAGCAGTAAGTATGGTGAACTTTGAACAACTATCTTATTATTATAAGTTTTGGTTTATCCTTAGAGTTTTGTAAGTTTTTGATAATTTTAAATATGTGATTCAACTTGTTTCTTCTCCCAACTCCCCTCTTTTATCCTATATTGTGTCATCCCAGACACAATGCAGTATGTCCCCCAGTGCAGTGCCTTCAAGCTTTAGACTTGCTGGTCTGAAACCTAACCAAAACCATCTATTCTAGGTTTTCTACTTTAGCCAAAAAGGCACAAAAGTGTAATTTCTAACATGCAAAAATATCAAAACTACAGCTGAAAGAATAATAAATTCACCAACTATTTGCTCATTAAAATTCTCATTTTAAACTTAGAGACATACATGATCATACCTTGTGTAACATCTGTGTATATAGAGATACAAGATTTTCAAAATGGAGTTGCAGTTCTCACTAACCAACATGGTATAGACTAAAAGAGTTTCCAAAATCAGGAACATATCTTGCATTCTGCACTAGGATTCAGACTGCCAGGTAACATACATTGTTAGATCTGGAAGTGGTGTGCTTGTTTTGCAGCATTGTGTCAATCCCAATGCCAGGAGCTTAAAAGATAAATACTTTTAAAAATGAGTGCAGAATGTTTGAATTGCTCCAAAGAATGTCATTGCCCCCCAGACTCTTCTCAGAGGACTGGTATTTTTCTTTTTTAGAAGAAAGTAAGAGCCAAAGTTTCTTTCAGTGTTACGTGGACACTGCGTTTGCTCTGCTCCCTTATGCAATAATTACCAGCGATTAAGTGTTCTTGGCTTTTTTTCTTCCCATCCTGCCTCCTCACCAGTTAGGTAATATATAGTTTAGCAAAACTGTGAAGACTGTTTAGAGATACTGGCTTTCTGTAAAGCAAACAGCTAAACACTGGAGTTGATGCAAACAAGGCACTTAGCATCTGAAAGAAGTGTTAACACTTTATTTACATTTAAATTAAAATGGACAGTTATTTATGTGTTCTGGTTCTGAAAGGTGTGTGGTACATCTGCAGAGGCCTATTGTTTATTCATGCTGTAAATCCTTTGAAATGTGTTAAAATGCTTCCCACTCATTATAAAAATCCTGCCACCCATGGATTAGGGCTTTGATGTCACCAATCCTGCTTCAAAGGGTTCTTTCAATGCTATTAATCACAGTTTAGCCTCTGAAGATATAGCCAGAGAAAACATTTGGACATCTTGTGCTAGACTTGCTAAAACTTTGAAATACACAGAGTGTCTTGCATATGCACAGCCCTGTATCACTTCCTCTCTCTTCTCTGAGCCTTTATTTTAAAAAGCTATTTCGTGATGACTTTGGCTTTCTGCAAGTACAGAGGAAAAAGTTTAGGACACATAATACTGTACACTTAAAAAAAGGCACTTGTCTTTCAATTGACGCTACAATATGTTTTTGCCTGAGGAACTGAGCCAGTCTTTAAAAACCCCAAGGGACAATAAGATCAGGGATTAAGCAGGCCTATATGTCAAAAGGTCAAAAAAAGATACTGTCTTGTCATTTTCTCATCTCTTTTATTAGTTTGTGATCTTAAGATGCTGTCTAAACACTTCAGGATCCACATGATTTAAAAAAACAAGATTGTTTCTGCTGTCTTTTTCTCTTCTAAATCTCACAATGAGTCGCAGAGAAATTGATTACTAGTGATTGAGCTGTATGCCTTTGTGCTGTGGTTGTTTTCATCAGCTCAGTAGCTAAGGTCAGTGACATACCACCTTATCACTGACTTTTTCCTCCCTTTTAAATCAACACTGCAGTCTGTCATGCCCGTGCTGAATACTTTGCAGGCACAATCGGTAATGGGTAGGGTGTGAAAGAAGTGTGGTTTGGTATCTGCTATTTTTCTTGCTATTGTACATACTGAATTTGCCACCATATAATTTTTTTCCCTTCTAAGCTTCTTGAACAGTTTTTGCAGTATATATTTCTTTTTTTTTTTGAACAGGTAACTTGGCACAAGCAAGAGCCAGAGTGACAGCAGCATCTAGATCTTTGCCTCCACAGCTTAGTGCTGGGCGTATCAAGGTTAGTAGTGTTCCCTTTGAAGACAGGCAGTTGTTCATAAAATATTACAGCGAGATTATGGGCTCGATGTTCAGCTGATGTAGGTACATAGTGAGGTTCTTAGCAAATTAGAGTCTGCCTTCACATCAGAAAACATTTACCTCAGCTGGGATCACTGTTTCCAGTTCTAGTGAGGACCCTATTGTAGAATCCAGTGAAGAATCAATATATTACTAGTTTTCAAACTTTTGAAGTAAAATCTGTTATACTGATGGCAATATTCCTCTTTATTTCAATGAGGTCAAGGTTTTCCTCTGGCAATTTTGACCTAGAAAGAGATATAATTAGGTAAAATTTGAATAGTGTATTTGAAAGTATGAAAAACAAAATGTGAAAAAAGCCACATTCTATTATTTTTTTTAATCCCACTTGCAAGTGAAAACAGCACATTCAGGGATAGATGGCCAGAAAAGAATGACTCGGCAAAACCACTATTCTTTAAAAGAGCAAATATAGAATTTAAACTATACTGAATTTTGCCATAAAAGTATGCATTATTACAGAAGGGTGGGATAATTTTATGGCAGTTAATAGGTTGTGTTGCCAGCTGAGTATGCTTAATTTGTAAGCAAAACTCCGTGACTCAAGCTCATTGTATGTATGACCCCTTCCTGCTTCCCAAATAATACTGCTAGAGTTAGCTTAGTTAAAGGTTCTGGGGGGGGAGTTTGCCTCCAAATCAGACAATTTTTTTAAAAAAATAATGTGGTAACAGCAACTGTTCAAAACTTTACAGAATTTTATGTCCTGGGTTTTCTATTTCTTTTCATTTTCTCCTGTTATTAGAAGCTCACACTCAAATGTGAATACAGTAACTCACGTCACCCAGACATCTATATCCTTCACTGCAAATACAGATGTGGATTTCAGAGATTTATTTCCTCTCTGGTATAAACGCTTCCAGTGCTGAAGGACAGATTATGGTCTCTCCAATTTTCTTGTATTATACACACATTGTCTTTCACATCCAGCTATATTCAGCAAAAGCTTTCTAAGCGTGCATTTTATTGATATAGCTGGAATGGAATAGAGCAGTTCCCTTTTAGAGCTTTAGTAAACACAGTTCATTACTAAGTAGTGTTAAGTGGTTTTTACTCACCCTTCGGATTTTTAGAGGAGCTAAAACACATGCAGCACTATTCAGAAAATGTTAGTTGAAGTAGTTTTTAGCCAAAAAAATTTCTTATTATTTCATAAAAATTCTAATTGAAACATCTTCAGGAAAAATACTTTAAATTACTGTTTTACAATTTGTTAAAAAAATTCAAACATTGTAATTTTGTTTGGAATTTGGGGGGCGGGGGGTTAGGCTGTTTTGCTTAAAGTTTTTTTTTTGGTTTTACAGTATTTTATACCATACCAGCAGCAGGTGTGGTCAGTATGTGAAAGTAATTTCCAGTGACTTCATAAGGTGACATGATGTCGTAAATCATTCTTTTAATATCGTTTCAGAATATTATAAGCAGTTTTGGGGTTTTTTTAGTGATGGAATAGTTTGTCTTTTGTAGGTCAAGCTGTTTTCCATTTCAGTTGTAATCATATAAATGTATATTGTATGTCACTACTACCGTCAGGTAAAAATGTGACTTAACTGTTGAAATAGTCTTCATTTTAGTTTAAAAAGAGTAGCTGGTCATTTAAAACACAAGATTATATCGTGATGGTCTTACTATGTTCTATCATTTTCTACCAAGCCAATTGTGATAAAGCCTATTGCCTGTTGTACATGCGATTATTGCCCTACCGTAAAATTGCCTGGCTTCATAGACATGTGATGTTGTAAATTAACCAGAGGCAAAACTTGTAAAACTTCTGACAGGAAAATCTCCCTAGCTTCAGGGCCTGTCAGATTTTTTCTAGTGGAAACTTCAAATGTTTCTTGTCAAAAAGATTTGGAAATTGATCCTGGTCCTTGCAGATTGCTCAGATCAGAGTTTACAACTCCGTCCATAGAAAAAGGTATCTCATGATACTGCTTTTACCCTGATTTTCTGGGAGGGCAGGAAGAGACTACTACACCTCCTTCATGAGTGTTTCTGACCATCTGTCTTTTTGTGTGTTAACTCCCTTCCCCCCCCAAACAACCTAAAACAAAACGAAACCCTTTTGAACCCAGCAGGCTGTAGTAAACCATATTTGACAGAGTGGCAGTCTCGAAGTTTGTAAGATTCTGCAGGTTTGGTGGAAAAAGGCAGCTGTGAAAAGGAAACGCTTGCAGCATCCTACTGCTCAGAAGGTGCAGAGCATAAGTTCACCCTTTACTGGCCAGCAGGTATTCCAGAAATGACTGGGAGATCATGACTGCTGAAACTCCAACAACAATATCACTAAAAGTCTCTGCTTTTATAGACAGACAAGAATTCAATTTAGAAACTGAAATTCATGGACATTTGAGCTTTAATGCAGTCCTCAAACTGCTTGGTTTTGGATTTGATTTGGTTTTCTTTATGACTAAATTGTCTTTTAGCATTTAATGTTACCAGTTACCCTGAATTTACTGCCAATATTCACTTTTACGGTTTTTGTCTTCTATTTGACCTTTACTAGAGATTTAGATATCAATTCTCAAAAAGCAGTTGTCTTGCCAAGTTAGTTATGAAACATTCCTATATCCTTCCCCATGGATATGCCTGCTCTTCTGATTAGGTCATTGATGTTTACTTTGTCAGGTGACCTTTGAAGATGTTTGATGTTATCTCTGCTGATAAGGCATTTTTCCTGGGCAGATTCCATTTTTACAGAGTTTTCTGTTACATTCTTAACACTGAAGTCAAACTGCATTTATTTTTTTTTTTCCTTATGTATTACTTAGAGATTTGTACTAGTGCATGTAGACCACTCTGGGCTAGAACATCACAGATTACAAAAACATACTGAAATATCTGTGATCACCCTTATGGAAATCTGTCTCCCTTTGCACCATCTGCATTCTGAATCTTGTCTTCACAAGTTTTCTTTTGATTTCTTCCCCAATACAAAATCCATTTTCTTGATCCATTACTACTTAGTGCTTCATTTCCTTTATATTTTTTGCATGCAGTCTCCTAAGTATCTCCTGAAGGTAAGAGACACAGTTATTTTATTGAGAACTGTAATCTTGCAGCAATTACTTCTACTTTTTGTTCAGAAGAGTGGTCTTAAGTCAGTGAGTGTTGGAAATGATTGTATGGAGCAAAGTCCAGGAAGTGTAGCACAGGTGCTGACAACAGCATTATCTGGTTTATACAAATGCCACCTGGTCAGAGCAGATGGTAAACTGCCACAAAGCAAGTGAATGCTAAAATGTTGTTAATGCTCCATGCAAACAGGATGCTGGATGATTTTCTTTAATTTTGTTGAGCTGTAATACAGCAACACAATCTGCTTGTGATTGGTAACCATGGTTATACTCATTCATAAATTCTGGTTTCATTTTGATAAGAACAGCTGTACTGACAATGTAACTAAAATATACAAGGAGCAATATGTTCGGTGTCCATGTATACCCTCTATAAATAACTCTTCTGAAATCCTGGAAAAAGCAGTATCTGCAGCTATGGCAGCTCAGCAGAGTAAGATTGCTGAAATTCTTGGCATCAAAATGGCAACTTAAAGTAATTAATGGTAACAACAGCAGCAGAAAGGAAAAGACTTATTCATTCTGAGATTTTCTACTTCGTTTGCCGCTTGTTAGCTGACGTTTTTTCTCCATGCATAAGCAAAATGAGTCTGCTCAATTTGCTTTCTGGTCATTACAAAAATGATAACACTTGGATGTAAAATGAGACCTGATGGAGTTCATTGTAGTGGTGATAAGAGGAATGCTTTTTAGAATGCAGTTGATAAGGTATTGCGTCATGGCAGCTGCTTCATTGGCTGTTATACTATCAAAGCAGAAGTGTGAAATCATTTGGAAACTTGCAGCTCTCTGAAATCATTGCATGTCCTGCGTCTGTTAAAGTACGCTGAAGTACATCTGAAGGAATGATCATAACAAAACTTGAACCCAGCTTTCATGGGAAAGGCAGCGGGCTGCAAGGGAGAGAAGAAAGAGAGAGTGGAAGGGGTGGGTGTCTGCAGTGTTTTTGGAACAGCTCTAACATCTGAGTTTTGTCTTCTAGGTTGACACAATGGAGGTTATGCGACATCCTGAAGAAACAACTAACATGAAGCGGCAAACTATGGCTTCCTATTTTAGGGTACAAAAGTTAAATTGTAAACAGACATTTTGGTGATAAGAACAATAGATATATCTAAAATATTTATGGGATTGTGAGATCAAAGAGAATAAGAGCATTTTTTTATTCTGTTGTGAGGCCTTTGTAGACTCATAATTTTTCTTTTTCTCCTTTTTGTTTCGTCATACTGGTATTTTTATAATTTCACCAAGTACACTGATAACAGAATCTACAGTCTAGACCTATTTCCATCTAAAATGCTGAAGGTCTCAAACAGGCTTGTTTTCATAAACAGAAAACTAATTTTGAACAAATAAAATAGTTGTCATTACTAAAGCCCTCATATTTTTTCACAAGCTCACACATATCTACTTTTAAAGATTAAGATTTGTCATTTGTGCTAATAAGTGAAAACCATCTTTTGGAAGTACTGTTCTAAGTCAAATGGCCTGTCATTTTATCAGTAGTAATCCTGTCTGGGGTAATGTATATCCTGCATGTGTGTTTAAATCAAACAGGTAAGGGAAAGGCTTTGAGAATGTTGGAACTGGAATGTTAGGAATCAGGAATGTTTTTTTCATGCAGTCCTTGCAGGGGGGAAAAGTTTTAGGCTGCACTTGTACCATGCAGAAAGGGGAAGTTCACAGTGCTGTGCTAGCCAGTGTGGGTCAAAGCTTCGTGCCATGTAGGAAGACTGGTTTTCTTTGCTGTGCAAAACAGTGTAAGAAAAGGCATAGAGGAAACTGATGTATACTGAGCTGTTACCCCAGTGCGGGTACAAGGGCACACATTCAGACTTGTCTACTAATAGAAGTGTGGATTTAGAGTGCTTTTGGAAATAAATGTCAGCTGTGTAGGAACCATAAGAAATTACTTACTGTGAGGGTGGTAAGACACTGGTTGCCAAGGAAGTTGTGAATGCTCCATCCCTGGCAGTGTTCATGGCCAGGTTGGACAGAGCCTTAGATGACATGGTCTGATGCGAGATGTCTCTGCCCATGGCAGGGGGGTTGGAACTTGATGATCTTAAGGTCCTTTCCAACTCTTACTATTCTATGATTCTATGATGAAAATAAAATAAAATAAAATAAAATAAAATAAAATAAAATAAAATAAAATGGAGTGGGGGAGTGACTGTGAAAGTATAGCAGAATATGCATGCAGCCTATAGCAAAATTACTACAGTCAGCTTGAAACTGTACGTGACTTTGAGATGAAGTGTATTTGCAGCAGATACTTATCATACAGTGGGTTAAAGAAGTGAGGATGGAGCAGAAGTCTCAGTATTCAGAGGAATCATTGGAAAAGCAGATGTATGTGATCAGATCACACTTCTTTTCATTTTACTGTAAAATGAAATGGAATAAATTGTTTTCCATGTTCAGGGTGGATAGGAAATGAAGTAATGGGCCTACATTTCCGCAGGAAGATTTAAGTTATATGTTAAGAACATTATAAATAGTCATGATAATGTAACACTTCAGTAGATTGCCTAGGGAGATTGTGCAGTCTATAACCTCAGTGATTCTGAAAAATGGATTAAAGAGGGATGTGCTTGAAATGGTAAAGATCGCTCTGCAGTTCTCTTTGGGCAGAGGCCTGAACTGATGACTTCTTGTAATACTTTCCCTATAATTTTTGTAAATTTCTGTGAATTGCGTGTTTCACAGTAAAGCTTGTTCTTCGAGATATTTGGTCAAATGTGCCCACAGTAGAGAGTTATAGTTAGGGCATTTTTCAATTTAATTATTTTTTTTATTAATATGGGCCCTCTTCAGCTACAGGAATGTGGTATAAAGAGAGAGGAAGAGGAAGGTGTTAGAAGTAAGGAATAAGAACTAGGATATTTTTTATTTTTTTTTACAGTTGAAAACTTCAGTAGGTTCTGGGTTTTAACCAGAAGCTTAAAAATTAATGACCTGTCAATGCAAATTAACATAAGAAATTAAAATATAATCAAGCATTACATACTGTTTACAAGTACATCTGTCCTGTTGAGTAGTTGCAATTTTTTGTCAAATGTGTGCACTTTTTTTATTTTCCTCACTAGTATTCCCTCATGGATCTTTTATCCAAAATGGTTGTTGGACAGCCTCACTTTGTTCGCTGCATTAAACCTAATGATGATCGAGAAGCACTGACATTTTCTCATGAGAGAGTTCTACTGCAGCTACGATACACTGGAATTCTGGAAACTGTCAAAATACGTCAAAAAGGGTATTCTCATCGGATTCTCTTTGATGAGTTTGTGAAAAGGTAAGACTTCTATAATGTGGCTGGTTTAAAACTCCATTCAATAAAATACATTCTATGTTTAAGTACAGAAAGTTCTACAGACATTGCTTTATACATGTATAGTCGGAGTCTCTAATGAGAGTAGTGACTATCAGAAATAAAGACTAGAAGAAATGCCTGAGCTCTAATGGAGAAAAGTCAGTGAGAGATGAGCAGTGAGTACCTAATATTCAACAGCAAGCCTCTCCCTGTGGTTCCCTCAGTAATACCAACAAGTGGAAATTATGCATCATGCTCAGACAATACAAGGATTTGGAAGGTCAGTGACCTTCAGCCGTCACATGAAGAATGTGCATGTGCTTAAGAATGAACTGATACAGAAACTTTAGATTTAGAAATATTCTTCATTGTAGTTTCATAGCCTCATAGTCATTTATATTGGCGATATCATGAATTATAGCCAGATCTCTGTCCACCTGAACTCTTGTCATGGCTATTTTTATTGGCTCTAATACAGCTCTCAATCTCAAAAAGTTATAAATCTGATTCAGGAAATGCTATTACCTTTATGATGACAATATATTTATATGATCATTATGGTTTTCTCTGAGTTTAAAATACGGTTTTGTGTATTTACTGTCTTCCAGTCTGTAGGATTGATAATTCAATAATAGAGCAGAAGCAGTAATGTTAAGCAATCAACTACTCAACAGTAGGAACAAGTAGTGAGTGCTAAAATCAAACATTTAGTAATATATGCTGAACTGAAGGTTGCTCATCTAGATGATATAGACTTAATAAATTTAGTAAAAGTGAGTCATTTATAGGATGCTAGAGGGAAGGAACCGACTATGGTTTTGAGAGAGACATAATTTCAGAGACCTTTCTAAACCCCGGAAATTAGGTAAATTACATGTGTAAATCAATTTGCACTTGGAAATTTGTGGTCTTTGCATTCAAGACGTTGAATGATAAGCCATAGGTTAATCAATTAATTTTGAAAATTTCTGATTTATGTTAGTATGACAAATGAGTATGCAATAGGAAAACACTAGAGAGATAATCCAAGGAAGGATAACTAACATGTTCATTTGTCCATCAAAGCCATTTAATTTTCAGGCATGATCTCTCCCAAACTATTTTGTGTTTCATGACTAATTTTAGTAAGGTCACACCATTTTAAAGCAGATCTAACAAAGAGATCAAATTTTGTGATCACAAACACATCTTTACAACATCCTGAACAGGCTGAAGGCAGAATTATTAACCTTAACTTTTATCCAGGTTACACAGAAGTGAACTAACTCCACTGAAATTAGTGTAAATTGAGAGAAAATCAGACCTCCCTTGTATCAGTAGATTCTTTTCAAAAGTGCACTAGAGTTGAGTAAAACCTTGAAAAACAATGGTAATAAAAGCAGCACTTGCTGTAGCTTTCCATTCCTGCAGATAAGGGCATCTTGTCAGATACACCCCAAGTTTTTAGTCCAACTTGATGTAATGCATTCAGGAAAAAAAAATCGACATGGCAAGTGAAGTGAATGTGTGTGAGGAGATTTTATGATTTGCCCAACAGCACAGAAGACTTCCTGAGTTCAGAATATAAGGGGGGGGGGCGGAGGGCAGGGAAGAAAGAGAGCAGGAGAGGGGATGTTCTTGCTCTTTTTTCACTTCATGCTTTATTTTTAATCACATTCTATTCTATTTTGCTCGGGGGGGGAGGGGAGGGGGGGAGTACAATGCTTAAAAAAGCTATCAGTGGAACAAGAAACATTTTTCTTCAACTTACAGCCATGACTAGTCAAGTGTTTTTAGGAGCTAAGTAGTTGAATACTTAAAAATGTTTGAGAAAACAGGTCAAATGCTAAACAGATTGGCACTTCTTTGTTCATAATCAAAAAGACATTAAGCAAGTATGAACAAGAGTTTCAAAATGTCAGTAAATGTGAGGATATCAAAGATTTTCTAAGCCAGCAAGTTAATTGGTATTTTGATCCTTTTGAGCAACTGAACAGCAAAATGGATGAGGCAGCACTTTTTCTCCCTTGATGTTATTAAACAAATAGGTGTGCTTCTTATCTGCCTGTTCAATAATGCTGTTTTGTAAACTCTTAGCAGGAAATATGAGGACAAAACAATCAAAGGCAGGGAACAGAACCATTCAGGGTTTATCAGGTGAGAGGTAAACAAAAGATAAAGCTGTGTCTAATGTTACTCTTTACTGTCTTCTGTTTTCACGTAGAACACATTATTTCAGTGTTGCAAACCTGGAAGTACTTTATTGGGTTAAAAAACAGATGGTGAGGAAAGGACTTAATTGTAAGTAGTTCACACAGTGTTTCTTCAGCCAAGTATACAAACATCTGTTTTATGTGTATAAATACACATATACTTAAAGTAGAAAAATGTAATCTGCTGCCCCTGTAAATACTGTAGAGCTGTTAAGTGTTAGGCACTTCCATCTCCACTGGCCTTGTCTCGTGCCCTATGCCATCATGTGTCTGTCTTACTTGTTTGCTTTGAAGCAGCAAGGTTCCTTTCTCAGGTAGCAGCTATCCTAGGTTTCAGACACAGGTTATTAACTGTATCAGCAGCCAGGTGTGCCTGGCTCGTGTAGCTGCATAGTGAGCATACATGGCACAGCAGCTAACAGAAATGTGCTTTTTGGCTGGACCTATTCTGAAAGTCCCACTGAATGGGATGCTCCTTATTATATCCCAAGTGCCCAGGTCCCTGAAGCTTCACATGACACGATGTGG
>JBCJKH010055466.1:33289-48976 GCA_039877255.1 Loriculus beryllinus | reverse complement strand
GGTTGGAACTGGATGATCTTAAGGTCCTTTTCAACCCTAACTATTCTATGATTCTATACCAATATAATCACAACAGGACTATGAAGAGAATGTAATAGACCTCAGGGTAAATCTTGTTTCTTGGAAAGTGTGTTCTACTAGTGCTTCTCACAGTGAATTTCATGGTAGTTACCAGCCACAATTTGATTTCATCTGAACAGAAATTCTCTGCAGCTAGAAAGTATGGCATAGTAGTAGTAGAGGTATATTTGTTTTTCTTTGCTGAAGCTTCTCCATTCTCTGTGTGTTCAAGTGTTGAGTGAAGCACCAGTTTCCACAATGCTGTCACTATTTATCATGTGAGGAGTTTCTATCTTGAGATATCTTGAAAGGACATGTTATTTGGGAAAAGTTGAGTCACAATCCTTGATAGCCTAAGTCAAAAGTAAATATCTTTTGACAAACACCCAAATACATCACTCAGGTCTGCAGATCAGTTCAACTCTAGAGGTTAGGTAACTCACTCTGATAAAATAGTAGTAAGACAAAAAATAGGAAGAAACGAATTGTAAAACCTCCTTTGCTACTGTAAACAAGTCTTTCCCACCATAGTTTTGGGTGTTTCATTTGTGTTATAGCAAAGCAGTGCATATGTTAAAAAAAAAATAATTTGCATAAACCAATACAGATTAGAATTATAGCAGAAGAACCCTAATGCAAATTCTGATGTGTGCCTGAGTAGCAGAACAGGCAAGTAGAAGCTAAGAAAGTGATGTATGCTGTTACAGAGCCTGAAAGGAAAAATATTAATTCCTTGCTAAAGCGTGTACGTAGTAGGAAAATACTTTCATGAAGAAAATACCAAACCTATTTATGGAGTTTATGATGCAAAAAAGGCACAGTTGTAATGACAGAATGGAAGAATAAAAATTACCTGAGACAACACAGTTCTAGTGTAGAACATAGATGGGGTCATGTAGGAGTGGTCCTAACTTCAGAACTACTCCCAGCATAGGAAGAACAGCTCAAATGGACCAAACCAGTCATAGATGATGAGGTCTGAACAGCAGACACGCCTGCTGACATTTATCTATCTGCCAATTTTTTATAACCTTATAAATGATCAGCAGGTGGGGCAAACAGCACTGTTTCTACTTTCACCACCCACACATCAAGTGGCTCTGTAGGAAGCTCTGAGACCTAAAAAGCTCTGAGATTCTGGTGAGCTTGGAATGAAACACAAAACTAGAGCTCTGACTGCTTGTGGTTACCAGTGTTTTCATGGCACTTCTTGTGTGGGTAGGAGTGTTGGCACCAGTGGGCTGGCTGGCGCTGGCAGGGGTCAGCGTATTCTGCTGACCTGAAAAGACTCAGTGAGTGCTGTTTCAGTTCAATATGCCGATCAAAAACCGTTAGCTTGTGCTATGTTCAACTAAACCACTGCAAAGTTCCACCTTCGTGGTGAACAAAGCAGGGACTGATGCGATTTTGATTTGCTATGTTGCTGTGTGCTTACCAGTGAGATACACATCAATGAAATCTATGGAAAAAAACAGTGTGGATGTGGAGAATCTCAGAACAATATCGTGCCCACAACTTACATAGTCTGCATACCTCTGTATTCTGATGTGGATGCTTTAAGAAGATGGAAATAGAAAAATGCAATGGAAAGTTGGACTGTCGTCCTAACCGTATTCATGTTAATGGCAAAGAGCCTTATGATAAATAATTTAGGATATTGCCTTTAATTGGTTCTGGTTACACAATCTCTTGTTAATGTCTTCCCACGGTTTCTCTGAAGGAATGTGCTCTAATGAGAAAATGTTCGGTCCATTTTATTAAGGACAGGGAGTTAGCCATGAAGATAGTTCCTATAAAAATCACCATGCAGAGGTGGATTAAATCACAAACACCAAGGCCAAGGGTCCCAGCTGCTGGAGTCATGTGGTTATCACAGAATTCAAGCTTCTGACTTCTGTTTTGGGGAAAAATATAAAAGACTTTAAAAGCACTACTAATGTGTAACAAAGGAAGCAGTGTTTGAAAGCACAAATAGGCATAAGAGCTACAAACTATCTTAATGGGAAAACAACTCCAGATTCTTAGACTAAGTTAATGCAGCAACCCTCTTCATCTCAAAAAGTGCCCTAAATTGTTTTGCATGCACACATCTTTGCTCCTCCTTCACCTCATCTCCAACCCCCCAAAAAATCTCAGAACTCAACTGAGGGGCTTCAGCTCAGGCCACCTTGTGGTATTGGCCCAGAGCTCAGGACCAAAGTCCTCAAACTCCATTTTGTTCTGTGGACACATGAAATAGTCAAAATTTTACTCCTGTCCAAGTGTGCCTCCTGATCATGCTTTGTACACCTGGAAGTCAGGCAGGCACGTGGAAGCTGTCACTGCTTGTCCCAGGCAATTAGGCTATCTGCAGAAATCCCTTGCAATGAACTTTGCTCCTTCCACACCCCAGGTTAAAGCCTTGGCTCAGTATGGGCTGTGAGTGAAAGTAATTGCAGCCAGCAGTTTTGCAGCTGCTGAATCCAAGAAGATCTTTTTTTTTTTTCTTTTTTTTTTTTTTTTTTTTTAGAGTCTTGATACTTTAGGGTATTTTGTGTTTATTTAATCTTTTCTTGTAAAAGGAAGTCCTGTCAGCAATTCACTGTAAAGAGAGATGGGAGGGGTCAAATAGATAGTTACACTAGGTTGTCACTGGCTGCCCATATAGGTTTAAGACACAATAAAATTGGATTAACCAAAAGTATGTGTTGCTTCATGTCAGAGCCTTGTTACATCACTTAAGGGCTTGTCTATGGGAAAAGCCTGACTTGAGCTCTGATATAAAAGGGGAAATGACAGTAAGCCATTTTAAGATGGTGGTAAAGATAGCAACAGCCCTATTGTTGCTCTAGGGTGGCAAACTAGAAAAGTAGCCTTTAACATTACACCTTACTAGGAAAAGAAGATCATGCTGGCCTAGGGGGACAGTGACCCTTTGCCAATATGACTGCAAAAGAAAACAGCTGTCTTCTGTGGCTGTCCTAGGACACCAGGCTGTCATCTTCGAGCCCTGGAGAGCACTGTTGATGAGCAGTTCTCTTTTCCTCTCCACAGCAAAGGGTCAAAGCACAAGAATGCTCATTTTCCTAATAGGAGGGCAAATCAGTGTACCTGGTTTTTGCATAAAAAGTTTGTTTGTATGCTCACATCTGTGTATGCACTTTTTTTGTGTTTATATAGAATGGTTGTCATTTTGTTGCAGCGATTGAAAAGTTTAATACATGTAGAGAATTTTAGGCTACCTATTTTTATCTAGGCTCTTCTGCCTTTTGTGTAAACACTGCCCATATTAGATTATTGTTAGATGAACTTTCAGCATGAATAATAATTTCATCATCTTGCTTCAGCAAGGTGTAGCCACTTCATCCGCTTAACAGATTATTTATTATAAGAGTCCCAAAAATCTCTGTGCAGTTCCTCCCTGGTGCATTCTAGGATATGTTGTTCATCGTCCTTAATGTAAGCCTATTGGCATATATACCCTTAGTATGTTGTATGTGTAAACAGACATGATTTTACTCATACCTGAAATACTCATTTGTATTTCCTCATGTACATATGGCCCTACCAAGGGCTATAAAGGCACAGATGGTTTTGTGTTGTTTCAGTTTCAGAGCAGGAGGTTTAATATTTTGAACATTTCAACAAGTGGACGTTGTTCTCTGATACTGTTTCTTGAAAACTGGATGTCAGCTCTAACATTCGTATGTGAAACGCAGGAGTCTTCACTGACACCTGAGTTCCTGAAAACATGTTGCCATTTTGCTTTGCACCACATAAAGATTTGAATCCACTTAGTTTCCAGGGAATTCCAATGTAATTTTTCTAATTTCTTGATATATAGTCCAGGAGAACTCTTATTTCTTCTTCTGAGAAGAAAGAATGAGATCTGATCTCTACCATTACCTGTGGTTAGAGATCAGTGTGTCAGGACTTGCAGCACTGCAGTGACTTTCATTTGGAATGTCTTTGTTTAGGGTGACCATGTAAAATCAGTTGTGGTACTGCACCAAAGAGGTGCCATGTAGAAGTCTTTGCTGGGGATATGCAAACACTTTCCTCCTGCTCAGGCTTTCTGTGGTAGATTTTTGTGTGTGTGTGTAACTATAGTGAAAGAATAAATGGTCAGTGGTGCAGAACATGACTTTTTTATTGATTGGTGTCACTGTTGTGTAACATTTGGGGACTCTGTAAGAAGCAGGGTCAAATCAATCTACATGTGTTTAAATACTCAGAAGTAAGGCAGTGGAAAAATTTTGGGAAAAAACTATCAGATCTTACCAGAACATGTTTTCTGTTAAGCACTGAGACACACCAAGCTTCCCTTGCCTTCAATAAAGCCATGATTTTAGCAGCTGTTTTAGTTATGAAGCAGTGACAGCAGACAGACAGTGAATATTGGAATCAGTACAAATTCAAGGCATATCTACATATCAAAATATACTTTGCAGATTTAATCTTCATTTACCAAAATGAATAATGGGGCCAGTAAAAACCTACATGCTCATGGCTTTTTAATATAAAAATATGTGGAATCCCAGCATTTGTATCAATGGGGAAGGTCTCAGATCCTTAAAAATAGATAAATTTATAACATTATTTTGAATATGCACATTGAATATGATTCACAGAGACCATATATGCTTTGCCTACATTGCCTAAAAAATTAATGAGCAAAGTGAGCTACACCCAACCTGCCTTTACTCGGCATCCCAGAAACTAGGAACAACTACTGTGAGCAGAACGCAGCAGGACATGAGGCCCTCCTGCCTTGTCACCGTGTAAGACTTGCATTGCTACATAATTGTCCCTTTCAGTTTGAAGGCTGTTGCCCCTTTATTTTCACCTCTCTCACCCCAAGAGATAGACTCCTTGATACATTGTTTTTGAAGCTGGTTTTACACCTGAAAGTATAGTTACCACCTGAGTCTATTCTGGGGGGACAACAACTAAAATTTACGCATGTACTGGTGATATATATGTTAAAGACAGCTACATCAACAAATTAACATGGGAGGAAGGAGAGAGCTGGAGTGGAAGAGTTTTAAAGACTGGTTTGGATTCGTGAGTCTTGTATCTACTTGTCATGGCCTTCTTAATAAGGATGCTTTTTAATAAAGATGCTTTTTAATCATGCCTACTGGCACGTGAAACGTAAGTTTTCTAAGAGAAAGACATATTTCTTAAATAGTTGAAGTAAAGCTGTTTTAAAATCAGCTTTGAGTCTGGAAAAAGCTGTTTTGTGAGGTTTCCAGAAGTCCTGCCAAAATGCCATAAGACCATTCCTTCACATTTTCTTCCAGATTTATCTGGAATCCAGAAGTGCAGACAAAACACAGAAGAGCTGGAAGGCACAGGAGTTCATCAACAACTTCTTAACTTTCAAAATGAATTATTTCTGGTTCAGTCTGAGAAAAACTGAGAACTTTGGGGCGAGAAGAAGCTGATTTTATTTCCCAACACTTTTCCATTCTAAGGAAAATCCTCTTCAGACTAAAGATTGGCTTGATTAATTAGAATATAATTACCATTTGCTGACTAAACAATAGTTTCTTTTGTTAAAGTCTATGCATAAAACATGATCCTGTTCAGAGAAATGTCAGAATATTTGCCATTGCCTGTATTTATTTCTCACCAATAGCAGAAAAATATGCTTCATTTCAGAGAAAACAAGAATAGGAGAAAATACTCATAACTAATGTCCCAGCAAGCAGGGCAGACAAATGGGTGTGTCAGGGTGAGGTTCATGTGTGTGACAAGTCAGACAGAAAAGCAGCGGAATCTGAATCTTTCCTATGCTGTCTAAAGGAAATGACCATCATTCAGGTACTTAATTTGGGCTTATCCTCTTTCTGGTTTTTGAAACTTGATCAAAGTTTCCATGCTGGAGGGAAGCTTTTGTTGAAAGCATTCTGCTTTTAAGAGTTTGAGTTTCAACAAGTAGACATTTTTAAGTTGAAATCCTGCTTAACTGGGAATTTCATAACAAGCTCTACTTGCTTAAAGATTTGCTTTTGGGGAGTAGGATATTTTTTTCCTTCTTTTGTATCATCCTTCATCAAAAACAAAAATAAAAAGGAGTGGTGTTCCTTGGGCCAAAGCCAGCACAGAATTAAACCTATTCATATTTCAGCTGGTTGAATTTTAGCTTAGTCTAGAATTATCCAATGGATATTGAACATATCTAAGTGAAGCACAGCACAAATTACAGGTCTGACTGAACTGCAAGGGATCATTTTGAAGATAAGTACAAGGTTTCTGTACTGACTACAAAAATTGTTTGGGATCTGGTAAACAAATCCTGACAAAATGTTGCAATTTATCTGTGTAAATTCCTCTTCAGTATGTACATACACATGAGTGTGTATATGAGTACATTATACAGAAACAGGATTTTTTTGTCAGTAACTTGCTCATCATCTCTCACTCGCTGGCAGCAGACTTTACATACATACTGCAAAAAAGATTTGATCCCTGTGGGAATGTGTGCATGCGTGCATGCTTGAGTCTTCTGGAGAAGGGTGGTTATAATGCTGTGCACATTATTTCAGGTATGTGCAAGTCAAATACCTGGTGATCTGGAGAAGTCTTAGTTCAGACTGCCCAGCCTGGCTTCCTGCCTGCTGTGACTTGGCACAGCCTAAAACGGTGTGAGGTTTCTTGTTGCAGGGCTGGCAGCCACTGCACCCCTGGGAGTGAAAATCTGAAGGCTGGTGATAAATGGAAAGAAAATTCTGCCTTCAGAGTTAGCTTTCTGAAATCACTGAATAGGCAGGTTCATGTCTTCAAATAGATGATTTCAGATAGCAATCATTCTTCCTGTCCCATTCCGAAGGTGAATGGGAAGTACTTTCCTAAGTTGGGGTCCAGATTTCTGTGCCTCTTTAAATGCTGGGCAAAGACCACCCTTATTGTGATGCCAGTGCAATGGAGATACCAGGATGCTACAGAAGAGATGTTTGCTTCTGCTTGCTTCCTTTGGATCTTCTCTGAACTTTCTTCAGGGAGATTTATTGAAAGAAAATTGTTTTGTGTACGATAAAATACATTTTCATTTCTGAAAGGGAAGTTGGTTTAGACATACCTTCATTTTTTTCCCAATGTAAGGTAACTTTTTGTTAGTAACACAGCAGTAAACAAACCTCAAAGAAATTCAAACTCATTTTTGAAGCAGAACACAATAGCTTGATTGCTTTTCCAAACAGCTTGACGATCCTAAAATTAAGGTGTTGGTGTATGCCCAAATATACTACTGTGAAAGCATTTCCTGCAGTACTTTAGTACTCCTGTTTGGCTCCATCTGGAACCAAGAAATGTAGAAGCCATTACAGACATGAAGAATGGTTCTAATAATTTGCATTTGTAAAGTGGTCCACATGCTAAAAATAATGGGTTGTGGTTGAAGTAAGTGTGGTAAAATGGCTGTTACAAACACAGTACTTCAAATAAAGTGGTGAAAAGGAGAGAAAGACATCAATTATATTAGGGGTGATATACTTTGACCAGAGGAGCAGCTGCTTGAAACTGAAAAAGCTGTTGATTCAATCACTGAAACAATTTAGCACAGAATAATGAAAGTGTAGGAATTTAAAAATAAATCTATGAGGCTTTAATTACCTGGAACATAGACTTGCTTGGGACTGCAGAAAAGAGGGATGGGTGGTACATCGTGTCTTATCTTGTCTTGTATTTTACACACAGAGTTAGAGACAGTGAAAGGCAAGAATTTAGACAAGTTCCTTTACCTCATGTAGTGATGACTTCTTGACAGTTTAACAACTCCTACTGTACTTAGGCATATTTGACCCTCAACTACAAAATGTTCTATTTTTTTTTAGTTGCTAAATGTGATTGCTTTTGTCACTTATGAATAGAAAGGGAAGAGAGGAGGTGTGGACATGGCTGGCATGATTTACTCTGTTTAGAAAATGAGCATAGACCTAAAAGTTCCTGAAGAGGAGCAGATACTTTACTTTGAGGATCCTTGACATCACTTACTAAATTTTGTAGTATCTTGGTCTATACAAATTCTTGGGCTATATACTCGGCAGAATACAGTGCATGTCAGTTTGCTGTGCCAAACTCAAAAACCATGATAACTACCCATTCAAAACACATGGTAGTTAGACAATTACTGGGACGAGTCCATTGATAGTATGAAAATTAATGTGAATTTCTGATAAAAGCAAGTGGAAAATTCTATTGCATAAGCATCTAAGACAACCAAGCTTGGGTGCTATTGTATTAGATGCTAAAGAACACCCAGAGATACAGTTTGTGCCTTAGCAACTCTTGTAGGCACAGAAAGGAAAATATAAGTTATTGTTGATTTTTTAAATGGTAATATTATCCTAGCATTCCAGGAAAAACAAACAACAAATCACATTCATGCAGTACTCATAAATCAGTAAAAAACAAAGCTGAACTGAACAATATTTACACAAAATGAATCACAAACTGTAAAAGGCACAATAAAATTTCACAACATACCTGTGGAACAGGTTTTGAAATGTGCAAATAACAGACTCTCCATTACCAGGAAGAAAAAAAAAAGCCTTTCAACGTACACAATATGAATTCTAAAGTGTACATGAAAAACAAGTTGTACCCATATGCACGAGGGTTTGAAGAATAGATAGTATATCTCAATATTCACCTAAACCTGAAAGTGACCCATTGTTTCATGTTGAATCAGTATTTGTTTTTTGTGGTCTTCTGTTGCCTCAGGGTTTCATTTATGAAGGCGAATTAATGTGAGAATCGGTCTTTTAAATGAATTGTCATATCTGTGACCTGAAAAGCCACGAAAAGTTTAGAGCTTGCCTTTTATTTGCCCTATAAATTGGCCCCTAACAGATTCATGAAAGCATCTGAAAAGCAGAAAAGCAAACAGAAAGGAATGTAAGCACAAGGGCCTGGATACAAATACTCTGTGCTATGGATGTGTGCAACATACACAGGGCAAACTTATGGTTAAACTCCATGGCAGCCAGAAGAATGAGCTTCCAACAAGAGGAAAGTCAAAATGCACCATAAATATTTACAAAACAAGTGATGCAAGGAATACCACACATGGGCTTACTCCACATAATTTTTGTCACCTAAATGAGTCATGTCAAGGTCTTTTTAGCCTTTGCTTCCTACCTGTGGAATGGCTAGCTCTGTGGACTACTATCATTCACATAGGGTAACATTTTCTTCATGTAGCCTTTAACTTGTGTCTCCCTTTTCTCTAGCTGTTGGGTTCTCACAAAATGCGTCAAGATCTCCTGTTTCAGAGAACTGTAATCTGCTTGGTTTTGGCTGTAAAAAATAAACTACTACAGAAGTTGCAGGGAGAGAGGGGGCAGACAGGCAGGCAGTGGCAATGGTGTTAGAAGGTGATTTTTGTCAGATGACCAGATAAACTGGCATTAAAGCAATGAACAGGAGATAAGAGGGGTAAAAATCCCTAACTGTAGTGACCTAAACCAACTGAAAAGAAACAAAAATCTTGAAACACAGCTATAGAAAATAAAAATATCCATAATTTTATAATACTTTCTAAAAAAATAGAGGGCACATAAAGGAATTGACGCTGCTAGTATCAGTCTGTAAGCTAAATGCTATTGCCTTTGAGTTAGAAAGATGCAACTCTTCTTCGTTATCTATTCCCCGTCAAATTTCTTTTAAGTTCTTGGCATTGCAGTTGTAGAGAAACATGAATGTTGCTTTTAGCCATAGGAGCCACTGGTCAGAAAGAAGTGTGAGGGTACAGTTCTAATAACAGTAGAAGTGTGCAAGAGCTGAGCTTGAAGAAAGGAGACGTATATATTTACTTTTGTCTTTACTTTTAACTGAAGCAAAAAGGAGTGATAGAAGAGTAGAAAGAGAAGGTAAGGCTGGACACAGAGAAAAGAACAGAAAAGAAAATTATATTAATAAAGATGTGGAGAAAGCAGGAACAAATAAGATTTATCACTCCCCGGCAGTCCCTCAAGGGGAGTGTTGCAACACGAAGAACTTGATTCTGGTTCAGGAACAAATTATTATGTATACATTGTAATTTCAGTGATGCTTATTAATAAAGTATTTTGATAAACTTGTAGAAAATGAATATTTGTAACATGCAATTGGGAATCAGAATCTAGTACCTTATTCCTGGTTCATTGTTCAATTTTCCTGGGTGGCCTTAAAGTATCCCATATGTATTTTTTTGTTCCACTCAACAAAGGAATCTCATGTTTGAAGTAGGGCACCTACTTAAGTGTTTAGTTGGATTAGGGTCCTTCAAAAGATTTCCTAATCTCTCAGAAAAAAAGGTATTAATTGTTTAAGCATTAGGCCTTTAATCTTAGTCTTCCAGTTTAGCTCTGAATTCTGGGCAGAGATGACTGAATCCTTTTATGATGGCAAGACCTAAGACTGTGCAGGGTATTGGCTTCTGAGTGCTAAAGAGAGGGTGAAAATAGAAGGTGAGTGTTGAGTGAATAAAATGGGATTTAGAAACCAAAAGAAACAGTGGAAGAGAAAATGTGCCACAGTTAACTTTAAAACTTTCTTGGGACCTTGTAATGGAAAAGAAGTTATTGTTTGACTGTATTATTTGATTTTGTCAGACCAACTTTCAAGATGAGAAAAATCAAAGCTGTGTGATGACACTAGGTTTGAGATGCTGCAGTTCACCATGAAGCATTGATCATATTAGTGGTAGTGATACAATTTCCCAAAAATGCTGTGCAATGTAAAATAAAATACAAAGTTAACTTCAGAAAAGTAATGTTTGAAGGAAAATCAATAGTATGGTTAACTGGCAAATGCTCCTTTTTCTTTTTTTTTTTTTTTTTTTTTTTTTCCCGTCTGGAAATCATCCATATTTAATGTGATGGCATTTTGGTAACCTGGTTAGAAGGCTTGAAATCTATCAAGTGTTCCCATAATTGTCCTGTATGCTTGAAGCCTTTTTGCTCTTATTATACATTGTATAAAAGCTAAAATTACTTTCCTGCTGGCTTGCACATACTTTGAATAATTTTAGCCAGTGATTGGGTTTCTCATAACCTACTTCCTCGAAGTGTCTTTTTTTCAGAGTTTGCCAAAGGGTTTACTAGAAATGCTATTTCTTACAAATATCACCTCACTTTGTTCTGACTAAGCCCTCCTGAAATGCTATCTGTTCCGCAGAGCATTCCTTCTGTAGCCGTCACATGCCACTGTGTTTGCTCTGTACTTACTGAACTGCAGTGTACTTGAATTTTCTTCTCCACTGTTTTTTCGAGGGAGAGTTTCTATTCTGTTCTGTATTTTTTCACTCAGTTGTTTATAGCTATGGTACTGTATAAATGACAGAAAACTGCATAATAATTTTGATTAGAAGAGATCAGCCAAGGAAAAAAGTGGATAATATAGCACTTCTCTGAATGTTGATGTAAACTGAAATGATGGTATGAAATAAATCAGTAAATCATCTTAGTGTGCATTTCAGACACTTGTTTGCCACAGTGAGTAAGCATACTTGCTATGGCAGGTCAGACCTGGGATAGCATGAGATTTTTCTAAGAAGTGATATGTACAAGTACTTTGCATGTATAACCTGCTATATCCTCCTTCACCTTTGCTATCTGTTTCCCACACCTCTTCACCTCTCAAATT
Organism: Loriculus beryllinus; assembly: GCA_039877255.1. Classification (NCBI taxonomy): domain Eukaryota; kingdom Metazoa; phylum Chordata; class Aves; order Psittaciformes; family Psittacidae; genus Loriculus; species Loriculus beryllinus. Next base: position 37,306 of record JBCJKH010055466.1, on the reverse strand, counting down.
GCTTCTTAGCACTGTGTTCATGGAAAGGATAGAACAAAGATTACAGAGCTCTGACATTTCAGCCGAGGGGAAATTCTGGCAACAATTTTTACCTGGAAAAATGCTTTCCAAAAAGGAAAGATAAGGAATAGTCTTTGTTTTAATCTAGAATTGCACAAATTAATTGGCATACTACTCTGTGGCATAGTTATTTGGCATAACATGTTGATTTAGGTGACGTTTCCAGGTAAAGTGTGGAGCAAATCAAGCTCTTTCTTGTTTCTGGGAGTTTCCTGTGCTTGCCATGTAATTGTATTAAGCAGTCAGAATGCTGTGGTCAGCAGCATAATTGGGTCTGGTCCAGGAAATTATGGGAATTGAGCCAAAGTCTATGAAGGAGAGAGAAAGGGCTCTGTAAACAGTTGGAATTGGGTCTGACTTTGAAAAAAAAAAAAAAAAAGTCATTAAAGGTACTGTGTCTTTAAAACTGCTAAAGGTATTCTTACACCATAACTCACCCTCTAAATGTCTGCATTGTGTGCCTATTGGTAACCCTATGTCTATATGGAAGACGTGTCTCTTCATTTCCATGTTGAAGAGACAAGTTGGATTCTTACTTTCTTCCCATACTTTTTTATCTTATTCCTCAAGTATGAGAGATAGAAATGATGCCAGAGAGCAGAATTGTTAAAGATTCCTACTATCCAGTGAGGCAGCTTGCCACATGTAACAGGAGAACCATTGCAACTTCCTACTCCTACCATGGCTGTTGTGGTAGTGTGTGACTCTACTGATAACGAGGTTCCAATCTGCTGTCTAAACATTCTGCAAATACCTGAATTGTTCTCTACAGAACCTAAAGGACATAGATAGCTGCAGAGGCAGTCAAGACACCCAAAGGAAATCAGTCATGTCAGATAACTATTGTGAAAGGAATAAGTGGGAAACAGGAAGAACAGCTGGATGGGTGGGAAAACAGCTAACCATTAGGAAAAGAATTGCAGCCTTGGTGTCTCTTTTGGTAAGACATGAAAAAAAAAAAAAAGGCATATATCCATATGCCTTAAAGAAATTCTTATTGTATGAGAATACAGGATGAGCAACAGTTATAGTTTCTCATGTGAGTAATTTCTTGCTCAAGATAGTGAAAAATAGTGCTTAGAGACAGGATGCTGTTACCCCATTCTACAGCTGAGTTTGGGCAGCATTATGCAGGTTGAAGCACTATGTTTCTCCAGTTCTAACATATGGCATTGATGTCTGCCACATTTTCATCTTTCTGACCAAGTGGGTAGCAGCTGCAGCAACAGGGGATGACTTTCTTGAAATGTCTGGTTTTTTTTTTTGCCCGTAAGAAATGACTGAGTCAGATGGAGCCTACAATGTAAGAGAGTGAAAAAAAGAGGCTTGAACGAGAGTTTAATATCTGAAAGCTTGCCTGCTAGTTAGTTTGATAAAATCTATTGACTTTGTCTACGTACTCTGTTCTAGATAGAAATAAGAGTCATAGTGTAAAATCTAATGTCAAGACAGAGTTTTCTTCACATGAAAAACACTGACAAAACTGAACTGCAAGAACCATCGCGTAGCCCTACCCTGTCTATGCAGCCTTACACCCAGCACCAAAGGCACTTGAGAAAGGGGCTCTATTGATGTGATTTAACAAAAAAATTTGTGCTAGACTTGGTGTGTAATATATCTGGAAATAATAAGTTAGATATTCTCCCTGTGGACATGGACCTGGCACAAATAGCTATATCTTTTAAAAGTCAAGATTATTTCTCAGCTTTTATACAATCTGTGCTCATTAAAACTGACACTATTTTCTAACTATTGAAGAATGGCGAAAATCAATGGAGATGGGGAATTGCTGCAATAATGTAATACTTTTAAAGCCAGTCCCACCAATATTTGGGAGAAAAAATTCTGGTAGAAGCAATGCAATCTGAGAATTATTTTATGTATAACCTCAAATTGAGTTCTCATTCCAAAATTCAGGGATGGATTTGTCTTAGGTTTCTATGTATCTTTCTGGCCTCATCTCAGCAGTAACAATGTTTAACAGTGCTTGGGAATCTTCATGATGCCTGACAGACATGAAAAGTGTTCTTGTTTTCCTTTTGGTTTAAGCTAAAAAAGATGTGAAGTGAATTGCCAAAGAGTATGCAAATATCTTTGCCAGAGCCAGGAATCAGGTGCAGCTTTTCTGAGTACCAGCTCAGTGCCTGAACCAGCTGTATCCATTTATGTACTGCATAAGTAAGTAGACTTGCTGTGTAAAGATTTCATATTACGTGTTTGCTCAAAGCATGGGTGTTTTAATTGATTGCTGAGACATTACTGAAGCATTCATTGGTCAAACACATGTCAAACTCACTTCCTTGAAGATAGTTTCAGTGCTGTAATATGCAAGAAGTAGCTCTAATATCTTCCACCTTCTTGGCCCTGATACAGGCTCAAGAGGATATTTCCAATGCTTGTTTTTTTCAACAAAGAATGTTCTGAAACCCCAGGCTGTGTGAACTGAATAAGTGCTCAGAGTACACACTTCTATAAGAAGCTTGCTTGCCTACTAAGCAATTCCCAGCAATGTCTTTGCCTACTAACTATTGTTATTTGTTTGTACTGTGGCAATGCCTAGAGGCTCCAGCCATGGATCAGGGCCCCATTGTGCTAGATGTTGTAGAGACTCAACAAAAAGGTCTTTGTCCTACTCTTAAGGCAAATCTAAGGTGGGTCTGGGAAAACAACTTTTCTGAATCCAAAGTCGCAGGACCAACTTCTAAGCAGTTTACTGCACTCCAGACTTGAGGTTTAACCTTGGTTTTCTCATCTGTATTGTTTATTCAACACAGATAACAAGTGAATTCTGAAAACACAATGGAAAAATGCAGGAAATTTATGTAGTTACTGATATTTCTCACTGACCTTTTAAATAAATAGCCAGCCAGTGATTGACAGAGGTGTCTTGGGGACTCTGTTGCCATTTTTGGCTTTGTTCCACCCCTTGGAGTGTTTTGTGGTGATAGAAGTGTATCCTGAGACAGAAACAACACTTGCCAGAAAACAACCTCTCTCTCTGCATATTTCAGATGTGTGTATTTCATTTGCCTCATACATACACAGCTGGAGGTAGCTGCATGACAACAGGATTTGTGCTTCTCAGTCCTTCACCAGCTTCTGGCACTTGAAATCACATTCCTTTCCATATCACATCATATTTAGTTGCCGTGGATACTGTTGTGATGCCACAAACAGAGGATTAGGCCTTGCTGTAGCCCTTCCTCTCCTAGAACAAAAGGTTTTGAATGTCCTATCTTCAGTACAGGTAAGGGAGCAGTGAGAGGTTTTTGAAATGGGGTGGTACTGAAGCTCCATGAAATATCGCACCCTACGCATGTGGCAGTGATGTGCTTATCTCCCCAGAATAAGGAATTAAACTTATATTAAAACTACTAAAATGCAAGTACCTACAAAGTCATGTTAGGCCCTCCCACCTTAGAATCATAGAGTCATAGAATAGTTAGGGCTGGAAAGGACCTTAAGATCATTTAGTTCCAACCCCCCTACCGTAAACAGGGACACCTCACACTAAACCATGTCACCCAAGGCTCTGTCCAGCCTGGCCTTGAACACCACCAGGGATGGAGCATTCACAACTTCCTTGAGCAACCCATTCCAGTGCCTCACCACTCTCACAATAAAGAATTTCTTCCTTATATGCAATCTAAACCTCCCCTGCTTAGGTTTTAACCAGTTACCACTTGTCCTGTCACTACAGTTACTAATGAAGAGTCCCTCCCCAGCATCCTTATAGTTCCCCTTCAGATACTGGAAGGCTGCTATGAGGTCTCCATGCAACCTTCTCCTCTCCAGGATGAACAGCCCCAACTTTCTCAGCCTGTCTTCATACAGGAGGTGCCCCTGTCCCCTGATCGTCCTTGTGGCCCTCCTCTGGACTTGTTCCATGTCCTTTTTATGTTGAGGACACCAGAACTGCACACAATACTCCAGGTGAGGTCTCACGAGAGCAGAGTA
>JBCJKH010055466.1:0-33189 GCA_039877255.1 Loriculus beryllinus | reverse complement strand
CACACAGCTTGGTGTCATCGGCAAACTTGCTGAGGGTGCACTCAATCCCACTGTCCATGTCACCAACAAAGATGTTGAACAAGACTGGCCCCAACACCAATCCCTGAGGGACACCATTCGTTATGTCTTACTGGAAAATACTCTAACATTAGTTCAGCACTTTGGCTTTTTTTCTTTTCTGGAAGTCCTCTTTGTCTTTATCCTCAGACTAAGAATGAGAATAAGTTTTTCCAGGTTTTGGAGATACTGTTTATCTGGTTTATAGGATAATTGAAGCCACAATCACAGATAATGAGTTAGGAAAGTCCCACAAGTGGCATCTTAATCCACTGGGGAAGCATTGTGTAATGCAAGGAAAGAGGAGATGGTCTGAGAATGTCATTTAAATTTTTCTGACCCTCAAAAGCAGTGCTGTAGGAAATGATCCTATTTCAAAATCCACATTCAGCTAACAGAAATGAAAAAAATTCCAGCAAAATAATATTATTGAGGATCATGTTAAATCTCAGAATAATTCAGCATTTGACACTTAGCTATTTTCATTTATATGCTGATTAAACACCTTTATATCTTTTTTGTTGTTATTTTTCTTAATACTCTTATGCCTAAAATAAAAGCAAAGCTAATAACTTTAGCCACTGGTGGTGGGCTTGTTTCATTATCTTTCTCTGCCATGGATTGAAAACTTGAGGGAACAAAGATTTATCAACTGGAATAAAGCCTTTTCTTGGTTTCCTTTTTGTCTTCTGAGACGCATTCCAGTGTTTCAAAGAAGCCACAATAAAGCTTTTATTTTCTATTTATATGCTCATGCATTGTTTTCATTCATGTATCTATAACCAGATAAACATTCTGCAAATTCACATGGAAGTATAATCACTTTGTTCTCCTTTTGGTATAGTGACTCATAATTAAATACATGCAGCTGAAAGACAAAAATGTGGCATTAAGGGTGCACTGTTGCAGTAAGGGGAAAAGATGGAAACAGAGATTCTAAGATCAGCAAAGCTTATGGAAATGGGGACTCCAGAAATCAGGTTAATGTTCTGGTGCATCCACAGATATCCTGTACTAACTATTGAAGTTACAGCTAGTGTTTTATCCTTTGGCTTCAAAATGGGGATAAATATTTTCCTGTGTTGGAGTCTTTTGTGGGGAATAGTATCTATTGGTGACTGTAAAATTAGACAATGTGATAACACATAAGTATCAAGAGAAAAAACAGCTTCATTAACACCACACTGGAGACTGATATTCTGGTTAGAAAGAATATTAGATGAGAGGTACTGAAAGCAGCCATAATGGAACCTTTTGCTGTTTACATAATGAGCTAACTTGCACTTAGTATTTGTTGTGAATTACGCAGCAAAAGAATTTACTTTAAAAATGCCTTTTTGTTGAGTCTTGACTGTCCCGTCCAAAATGTCTGATTCAACAGACTTCCAGAGAATTTGAACCTGACCTGGTTTCTGAACCTGGCCAGATGCAGTGCTGCCAGGCAGTGTCTGCAGCTCTGGGTTAGGTAGCCACAGGAGCCTGTTCAGTATACGGCTGCCCACTCCAGGTCTGTAGCCCAGCTTCACTTAGCCACCCTGCTGTAAGGGGTGTCAGGCTTCTACTGTGGAGAAGGCTTAAAGTGCAGGAAGTTTTGGAAAAGGCTTTTTGGATGTACCATCACTTAAAAAGAAGCTGTAGGCATGGACTCCCCTGTCCCATTGCAGAGTCCCTTCTCCTCTTCTTCTTGTGGAGCCAGGTGTGTGGACACTAAGAAAGGTCTGAGATTTTCTATTGTGTAAGTCCATGACTTAATGCAAAAAATTTTTGAGCACAAATTGTCCCTTAAATAAAAATTTTATATTTTTGACAAATTCTGTCAATGCTGCTGAAGTGTCAGGGATAATGGTTGTAACCAGTGCTTTTAAGCTGTCAGCAATGTGCATGGTCATACCAAAATATAACAATCTACTTAAAACTGATCACGTAGAAAGTGGTAGCAGTGTCTAAAATATTTTAAGTTTCTAAAGTTTTTAGAAATGTCTTTTTTTTTAAAAAATAGGATTTAGCCATGTATTTTTAAGCCATTTAAAATCATTACAAATTGGATCATAACAAAAAAAAACTACCTATTTTGGTTTTAGTCACTTGTCTGCGTCACTCTGGGCGCTCATTTGTTCATGTGATAACTTTCCATGTCAAGCTTTAGTTTTATTAGAAAGGAAAATTTCTGTAACTTGACTCACCTCATCTCTGTTGCACTCTGCACTGCAAAGAAAAGCAGTTGTTTTTACAAGAGATACCTCAAGAGAGGTGATCTTCCTTTCCATGTAACTCTTGCGAATGCAGTGCTGCCAGTTTTATAAAAGATGATATCTTGAAATAGGTGCATCCTTAAGATATATTTATTGTGGTAGGAAATTGAAGTCTTAGCCAAACTAAAGGTGTAAATAACTTGTCACGTTTATGGCTGCCGTAACATTTTTGATGTGACATATCTGCTATGAGTATAGTAGATGGCCTATCAAGGACAAAACATATTTGGTCTGAAATTGAAATTTGCATATTTTTTCAGATATTTCCCTTGCTTAGCCTCAAAATTTGCCTGTACTTCAAGGAATTTTCATTAAAATTGACCATAATAGGTCTGAAAGTCCTTGATTTCAGATAGCCGGAATTGGGATTACTGTCTGTAGTAGGATTCCCATGACTTCTGGATTCCCTCTCAGAGAGCATCCCTGAAAGTGGTTTCTGGACTATTAGACTTCACAGTAATCCATCCACCTGGATAAGCCTACGTCAGCTGATAGCACTGCTCAGAATAGCAATTTCATTCAGCCTCTGCATGCTCAGAGGCAACACAAAAAGTGTGTTTTCTAGACATACTTTTTTTGATTCTTGAGCTTGTGACAAACCTAAGAAGGTGTTCATTTCAATGTGGCTCAGGCAAATATTTTTGAAATATATGAGATTTTCACTAATCCACAGTCTTTCATTCTGGGTAGATACCTGAGTTTGCACACACCATTGTACATGTCTCTGTTACAGTGTGTTATCTTTACATAGAATGGTAATGCTAAAATAATTTTAAAATAAAGTTGCTATCTGGGTAGAGAGAATGGGTATCTTCAACTAGCTCATCCACTGATGATTGCTCTCCAGCCATAGTTGCTGCATTTTCAGCAGGTAAACAGCCACCTTTTTGTGTTATTTCAGCTTCTGCTTTGTGCATCTTCAATGAGTGAGGACAAACCCAACACCTTCTGCCCTTGGATCACCTTGCAGGATGTTTGCGCAGGACAGCTGGTGCACAGGGTACTGCAGGCAGCCACTGATTTCCCAGGCTGTGTGTGCAGAAGGGATCATGCACATCCCATTTGTTGCCATAAAGAAACCATGTCTGCACCAGAGAAGACAAGCACTGTGATAAACAAATATAGGTAAAATATATACATATTCTTATTTCCTGAACTTCTACAGAATTAAGAATCAAGCTCTGAGAAACTTACACTGGTAAAATATTCTCTGTTGTTAGTGGATTCTTGCTGGCTTTTTTCAAGGAGGAGTTTCATATTCTGGCCCTGGTTTGCACAGTTGAAAAAGTCTGGACATTTCCTAGAAGTCTGAAGATTTTTGGCTAATAGAAACACTAGAGATTTCCCCATCCTAAGAAAAACCACAGGCTTCTCCAATTACAAATATCATTGAAATTCACGATTAGGAGTTACAATAAAATAACTTTTCCTGAAGATCACTATTCTCAAAAAGCATTTTAAAAGTGCAGTCATCTTTTATTTTTTTTTTTAGGGGAGGGAGGATAGAATTAAACTCTGACTAGTACCATTTCTGTGGATTATATAATGCCATAAATAAAAAAACCGTTATGCCCAACTTGGACACACTCTTTGAAATGCAAAGTGAAGTATTTGGAATAAGAAAGACATTCCTCAAATGGCTTTTTCATCTTCTCCATCATTCAGTTCTGCAGTGTTCAAGACACATCGTCATCTGTCAGACTAAACAGAGAAAGGAAATCATTATTCAATTTGCAAAATATTTCAGTGCCCACACATTTTCAGTTCTCATGACTTTTTTTTGTTCAGCCATTTGTGTTAATGATGTTATCTATTCAGAGCAGTATGAGGCAACAATATAGAATGTTAAATTCTATAATTGTCTTTCATTCCACATATTACCCCAAAAAACAGTTGACAAAGTTAAATAACATAGCTACAGAATTAAAATGTTACAGAGGGAAAGAGAGGCAAGGAAAAAGACAGTGTTTTCAGCTGGAAGTGAAAAAGTGATGGTGGCTTCTGAGGACTGTTCGAGGATGCAAAAATAGATGTTCTTGAAACCTCAGTTTCTGTACTTCTGGGACTTTGTTAAGGGCAGGATGCTCAAACACAATTTGGAAGAGGGTATTTCCAAGGCAGGAAAGTGGGGCAGAATGGCATTTCAGTTCTATTTAATCAGTTAGGATCCAATCTGCTTTAATATTTGTTTCTGATTGAATCCAAACCTTAAAGGGATACATTTTTTCAGACTAGTGTACCTTGATGTGACTCATTAATTTTACAGTATGAATTTGGTTTATATGAATTACAGGTGTGATCAAAAAAATTAAAATATTAGTAATTTGTGAGGTTTTTGTAGTTGTGAGCTGAAACTTTACTAACACAGCCTACAAGATTTTTGTTACTCTTGGGTAAGATACTACTCTCTATTTAGAGCAGAGCTTCCAGCACAAATCTGCGTCTCAGTTCCATTCTGAAGCTCAATGTTAATCCAGATCTAAATTCTACCTCTTTAGTGCATTTGTTTCTCTTTTGTCCTGCCCCTGCTTAAGGGATGCAGTATACAATATCATCTCATTAACCTGTTACTGATGAATCACTGAGTTGATAGAATTGCATACAAAAGTGAATACAAAACCAGAACACAACATGATTATCTCAAAGTGAAGTGTTTGGCAGCTGGCTAATGAGAATAGTCATGAAGGTAATTTTCAAGTCTGCACTGTGCTACCATAAATATCACTAGTAAGTGCCATAGATTTGTGCTTTCCACAGAAAGCTAAAAATAATCAAAGCGGCAGACTCTTTACAAATATCAGATTAGTCATATTATGTGATTTATGGAAGTAGGTTTGTCATCCTCATGAGACCTATCAGCTACACCTTTTCTGTTTGGTATTTCATAGTCATTAAAAAAGTACCTATTTTTATGCAAAATACGTATGCTTGACTTTGATAGTAACAGGAAATTATAGTGGGAAATACCCTTAAGTCTTCATGCCTAAGGAAAGAAAAAAGGTTTTTTTAAAGTTATCTGGACATTATGGAGCAATGCTGATGAGGTGAATGGGGTGTAAACTCTCTCCTCCTTATATGTTGGAATGTATTTTCAGTTTTATACTACTAGCATCATTCTGTGAGTGAAAAAAATAGGTTGTATGTAAAATAGGAGAGTTCCATTTGCAAAACGCAGGCTACTGATTAATGGGATTTTTAAAACTGAAGAGGCAGTATAGATTAATACATTTATTACATTTAGATATTAAATAAATCTTTATATAATGCATGTAGTAGGCATTACACTCCTTAACAATGTCTTCCAGTGATTTAACAAAAAAGAAACAGCAGTGTTGACAATGGTATTTAAAAGTTCTTAGCTTATTGCTTGATGTTCAAAATTCTGCAATTCTACCTCTGAATTTATGAATGCATTTGTTGAACAATTATATACTTTAATCAATTTATTTTTTTTTAATAGTTGCTTTGGAAGCAGAATTGCAATAACTGTAAAAGAGTAATGACAGCAGCAGCTGGCATGAGTCTAAATGTTATCTTTTAAAAGAAACTTGATGTGAGAATGCCAGCTGGTCAGCAGACTGCATAATTTCACTTGAGCTGGCTGCTAGAAGACCGTGCAACAGGACGGTGAAATAAGAGTATTTCCTGCTGCTTTACCCTGTAGTATTTGCCACAAGTATCATTATCACAAGTGTTTTTGTGTTATGTATTCATCCCTGCAAATGTTCTTCAAAGAAAGGCCAGAGTACTATTAAGCTAAGCTTAACTCTGTTATTGAAATGGACTATGGAATGCCACCAGAATCCAACATGTGAGGTGGTCCAAAAAATCTCAATTTATACAAAGAGAAACTGTCACATTAACTAGTGACTCAAATTAGGTCCAGCCGACAGCTGGAATCCTTAGGGGAATTAATAATTTTCTAAGGTACAAAACAAAAAGCTATTTCTCTGTCTTCTGAAGTAAGTTGTGAATGCATAAAGAAAGGGTAATAACTGATAGCCTTCCTCATGTATAATCTCACTTATGTTGGTTTTAGCGTCCTCAAAAAATCAAGATCTGCCACAGCTGTAGCCATTTTAAAAATGTAAGCTAGATACTCTGTGGTAATCTGCTGATGTAGAGAAATGCGAGGGAAGCCATTCACCTTCCTACATATTATGGTGCGTAGGTATACATTGAAAGCATTCTTTAAAAAATAATTTGAATTCTATAGATCCATGTCCCTCTGATATTTTGCTCAACTGGTGTATCCGTGTGCTACCAGTGATACATTTGCACTGAGCAGCCTAAGAGCATCTCCTATAAGAGTTGGTTTAGTTTTAATACTTGCCATATAACTAAATTTTTGCAAACTGATTCATTCATAAGAACTTCTTTTCTACAGAAAATGTAATTTTATATAAGTATATGAAAGGAAAATATTTTGTCATGTCTCTAATAATGGGAAATTATGGCTGCGAAAAAGATTTCAGAGTAGGGCCAATGTACAGACACTTTCACATTGTACTTTCCCAACATTCTGGGATTTCCTAATGCAACAATAATATTCCTCCATTAGAAATATAAATTTACCCATTACTTAGTATGTGGGCATCTGTCGTATAAAAAATAAATATATCCAGATAAACGTGTGTAGTTGATTGTTGCTGGATTATTAATATGTAAGTAGACACTTCCCATTCTAATTGCTGAAGTGCATTCTTGATCTACTTAGGCCATGGCAGTACCAAGGCCTACGATACATCAGTGCATATGTAAAACTTTTACTTATTATGTATCAAGTATACCCTTGACAGCTCAAAACATCGAGCCTTCATGCATCAGTCCCCAGAAACTGTGGACACTTGAGAAAACACATGACTTCATTAAAAAAAATGGAAGGGAGAATTTAGTTGTCTTCTGAGCCTTAGATGTGCATTTGGGAAAGATTTTTTGACCTTTCTTCCCCAGAAGATTTAAATTAAAAATTATTTTCCATTTATGGAGGCATTATGTAGCCACATCTTCAAATAACCCAGGCTGTAAAGAAAGTATCAAATATTACTAGCATTGACACATCGAGTCATTTTTAGGTAAAAACCTTGAGTCTGCTTTTACAGCCACTGATACATTCCTTCTTTATGATTCTTTAGAAGTTTCAGACAGAAGAGGAAGTGCTGAAATAGTCAGAGAAAGGAGCTTCTCTGTCCCAGGATGGAGTCCTGTCTGGAACTCTGTGAACCATTGTGCCATTGAAGGCAGACTGTCTTTGAGTGAAACTGATTTTGGCTTCTGCAAATCTATGGCAGCTGAAGACTTGAGCTAAGATGCAGGGCAATAGACTGACCTTTTGTGTTCATTCTTCCCATAATAATACAACAAAAATGCAGACTGTTATTTCTATCTTGCTAAATAACAACTCTGAGTTTGAAACTGTCCAGGATCCAAACCAACACACTTTTCCTAACCTAAAAGCTAAAAGTTTAAGGAGTTGGCAAAGCCCACAGTTTGAAGATCAGGTTGTGCTACAGAAAGAGACATAGTATGACAATACTGATGGGAGCTTGTATTTGTGAGTTGGACAGAAAATTGAAATTTTTCAAGACCTTCTAGGAAAAGGCAGTAGGGAATGCTTTTGGGATGTCAGAAAACTTTGACACCCCTCAGGTAGGGACTGCCTTTAGGAAGGTCAGAGAATGGGTTGAGGGAAGGATCCAAAGAAGTTGTCATTGCTGACTTTGCAGAACGTGTGAAGTAAGAGTGGTGAAGAAATAATGGCAGGAGAACAAAAGTCTTTTTACTTATTGAAATTACATTTGCCAAATGAAGCATTGTTATTCAATGAGAACAGGTGACAGCAATTCCTGAGGAGGCATCATGGGTCTCTCGGAAGTTTAATCCATACTTATCTTGTGTACTTACAAAATCAGAGTGGAAGGAATGCTCTGGGGTCAGTTCAGCAATTCTTTTTGGCATGAAACTGTGCTTGTCTTTTGGATCATCAGAGAAACTTTTCAAGCAGTGTCCTGCATTTAGTGATAGTGCAGAAGATATCGTAGTTCTTTCAAACATTTGACTGGCACTGTGCCTGCACCAAGCCACAGCTGCTGCTACTGAGATAGTTATGCAAAGCTCTATGCCATGCTGACTGAACTTTTCCTATCCAATAAAAGCCACTCGCATAAGGTTAACACTGAGCAGATTATATACCTTGCAGATTATCTGGAGCTTCAGAAGAGTCTGGAGCCATTCAGTAGCTAGTTTGTGGTCACCATGGTCCGTATGAAGCAGTACTGTAGTTTCTTTCCCTCCATCTGGAACACCCCCTGAAACAATTGCGTACCATTTACCATTCATGCCATTTCATTAATTTCCTCTGTTTGCTTCTCAAAATATCTTCTGCTTTTAGAAGGTTGTTTCTAAAAATGTTGAATGGTGAGCTTTGTCTTATGGTCAACGGTAACCCAGATAAGAAAGAAAAGGCATAGAAGACTTAAATACTTAGGATTAAGGTCAAGTCTGTCAGCACAGGCGATTGGGATACCAAAAAGTTGAAGATGCGAGTTATAATGTATCTCCTGTGTATTGCAACTTTTGGAAACTGGAATACTCAAAGAGAAATATTAATGGTGATTTCACTTTATTTTATACTGATGCATTATCTGAAAACCATATGTTTTTTAAAAGTTAACAAATCAAGGTGTTTTGTTCTCTAATGAAGAAATAACTTGAGAAATTAATATTCGTAATGAAAGTCTTTTTCAGAGTTTTGCTACTTTCAGTTAGAATTTTGTTAGGAATGTTTTGTAGATCCAGAATGGAGTTTCTAGTGCAACTGAAATGCAGTTGCAGAGCAGATGATAGTACAGTGCCTAATTTTGATGAGAAACCTAAACTTTAACTTCCAACATCCCAAAAACTGTTAGAGCTTGATCTTTTCCATTCTCTCTCACTCTCCTCCACTCTTTTCCCTTCTCTCCCTCCCCCCCCCAATCATCAGAGGTTCCTCTGGGGTTTTATTTTTCATAGAATCTGGTAATATTTAAATGTATTATGGCCTAAGATGAGCATGAACAAAATTAAGATTATTATTTTTCAAATATTTTTTAAGAAAAAAGAACTTAACCTATACATTTGTGAATTCACAGCTGTGTATTGTGCCAAGCACTAAGAGATTAATGGAAGGCAGTTTTCTTATTTTTCTTCTTAGTTATCCATCTTAAATGCAAGTCTGAGGTGACTACAGACACACTAAGAAAGAGCCAGCAGAACTATAAGCAAAATTTATGTCTATCCATAAAGTTGATTTTGGCACAAAGGGAAATGACTGGCCAAGTGGGAGAATAGGAAATACTTGAACTTTGTCAGCTCTTTTTAAGTTTTCTGTAGAGGCCTGTGAATAAATCAGCTAGAGAAAAAAAACTTCCTGGAGTGTCCATGAAATTATTTCTCATTAGAAGGATGTTGAGCAGTGGCACTTTTGGGGAGTGAAGGCTACAGCTGAAGGAAGTCATGCTTTAGGCAGGACCAGAGTGTTTCTTGGAAGTCAATCTGAGCGTGGAAAACAAGGAGATAGTAGGGGGTGGGGGTAGTAACAACAAAACGGGGAATAGCCTCATAGATGTGTTACTTTGATGTCATCAATGTGTAACATTGTGACATTATGTGTTACATTGATGTCATTACTCTCCTGATAAATGAAAATGCAAAAATGAAAATGCAAGGCACAAGGGCACATGCTTTGGGGCTTGTTTACTTTCCAAGCTAGAAATAGACCTTCAGAGTTTATTTCTTGTTTGTAGATTTGGGTGACAATATTGTATCTTGCTAAGCAAGGTGCATCTTTTCCTTCTTCCCACCACCTTTTCCATGTCCACCTGTGGTGACAGGCTGAAAAGGCTGATACAGGCAAGCAGAAATATTTCTTATGTTCTTGTTTTGGTTTCTAGCTTTAAGGTTGTTCCTTTTCTTTACCTTAAAGAAAGCAGACCAATAAGGAAGTATGGACTGTAGTGATAGGACAAGAGCTAATGGATTTAAACTTAAACAGGGGAAGTTCAGGTTAGATGTAAAGAAGTAGTTTTTTAGTGTGAGGCACTGGAACAGGTTGCCTAAAAGTGGTAAATGTTCCATCCCTGGCTGTGCTCAAAGCCAGGCTGGACAGAGCCTTGGGTGACATGGTGTGAGATGTCCTTGCACATGGTAGGGGGGTTGAAACTAGATCTTAAGGTCCTTTTCAACCCTAACTATTCTATGATTCTATGCAAACAGCCTCTGGATTGCCAGCTAATAGAATTCCCCCATAAGTTCATGAGAGCAGCACTCAGGTAGGATCAGCTGTGGCTCTGAAAATGTTGGGGTTTTTTTCCATGCATATGCAGTTTTTGCAGGTGTACTGACACACCTCAAAAAGAACCCAGATTTTTGCTTTGTTTCTTGCACTCACTATTTCAGTATTCTCATTAGCAAGGACTCATTATAATTTGGAAATGCTAATTTTAAAGCAAATATTTCAACACTTGTTTATGATCAGGCCTGAAGAAACGTGTTTAAAAAACAGTTGTGGGGTAGGGTGGAGAGTTGTGGCAACAAGAAAATCTAGAATTCTTTTAGAGAAAAAATGACACTTCTACCTTCTGTGAAAATCACAGCTTTGAGGGGAAAAACAAAACAAAACCAGACAAATGTTTTCCAGTTTCCTAAAGGTATAATGAGAAATAATAGCTTACTTCTGAAAAATAACTATGCTTCCTTTCACAATAAAGTTTATGGAAAAGCTTTGATTTTGGCTGAATAAACTTGCCATGATGTGTGTATCCTGTAATACAGAAATAG
This sequence comes from Loriculus beryllinus, assembly GCA_039877255.1. Lineage (NCBI taxonomy): Eukaryota > Metazoa > Chordata > Aves > Psittaciformes > Psittacidae > Loriculus > Loriculus beryllinus. The sequence goes on along the minus strand of JBCJKH010055466.1, from coordinate 22,063 downwards.
GAGAGCTGCAAGCAGGGTCTTTTTCCCTTACACAGAGACACTCAGGCTCGATTCTTGCAAACACAATTCTGCATGTGTTTAACTTCTGATGCATGAATAATTCAGCTGGAGTCAAACTCACATGTGATTCCACAAACCCTTCTTGGGGAAGTAGTCATTACTACTGTGAATATTCCATGGAACTATGTGTATAAGAGCTACCTATATTGAGAACAAATGTAGGGAGTGTTGCTGGGGAACCCCAGGAGATTTGAGAGCACAGGACTGCAAAAACAGACTGAAAGGGTCTGTCCTGTACTGCTTACACTGCAAAAGTACATGCTGTGGATTATAATCAGTCACTTGAGGGTTGCCAGTTTATCCCACCTGCATCTTGCTGCAAATCATTCTTCTCTGCTGGGTGTATAGCTGCTATGACACAACTGAGGTCATTTTACATGAGCAAAGATGACAGTCACTACAGCTTACTACTTCTTTGGCAAAATATTGATGGCTTTGATGGCTTTATGGCAAACTTAATTTCTGAGCACCTGGAGTCCAGCACGTCCTTACTTGGTCTCAAATGTTTTTAAAGATTTGGCTACACCATCAAAACTTGTCAATCAGGTTGATCATGTTAACCATCTATCTTCCTTTTCTCTGTCACTGTGCTCACAAAACCGTGGTTGCATAAGAATCAGAATATTGCTATTTATGTCTTTTTCCCCTGTTGCTTTTAGACCATGTCAACACTTGTTTTTTTCTTCTATCACAGCTTCTTAAAAATCAGGACTCTTGCCTTCACCCTCAGGGCATATCTTAATTTAAATCTACAAGTGAGGACAGCTGTAGTTGCTGTTTAGGTAGATGGCCACAGAGCTTGAAGACTAGCACTGCAAACTATCTACAGTTTGCCCTTAACCTCATTGCCATGATGTCACCTCTTCCTGACCTGCCTGTGCATTTTTCTCACCAATTTTTCACTGTTTCCTAACCTAAAGCATGGGATGTACATTCTGAATGAATCAAAAGGCCACAATATTGACTCTTCTGTATTTTACTTTGCTGTGTGCAAGACTTTGGTCAATGGACAGTAAAACTTGACTGTATACATAAGGATTTGTGAACTCACTGTAAATGTACTCTGGCAACTGGATTGGCTTTTGACTGTTGTGTAGTTAGCTCTCTGGGCAGACTCACGCTTTCTTTTGCACGCTGATATTTTAGATAATATAATGCAAATAAAAAAAAAGAAGCAGAAGCATGAATTCACTCCGCTTTGGTCTTTTGGTTTTGAAAATTATAGGTACAGTCTTCTTAACAGCATAAACAAAAATGAATGTGTGGGTGAGGAAAACGGAACAACTTCTAATTTGGTCACTAATTTAAGGACAGGAGTTGGAAGTGAGGGGAAAACTATGAGTGCCTTAATATATTGTTGACATGCTGTCAAGACGTTGAGCTTCAGTTCCTCTTTGCCAATCTTCACCTGCTGCAGCGAGACAGTACAGCTGCACAGAATATTTTAGAAATTAATTTGGCTATTGTTTGTAGGATTGGTTTTTAACTTCTAATGAAAAACAATACAATTTTCTCAGATTTGGCTGAGATGAGTTTTACATCATATTTTCATTTCATGTCAGTAAACGTAGTAAATTTCTGTTTTGGTCTGACTGTTTGGTGAAAGGGAAGTGGGTGTGAAAATGAATTTATTGAAAATGCTTGGTAGGACAAATTCATGGAAGAGACAAGTATGGGAACTAGGCAGGTGTTTTAAATTCTAGAATTAAAATCTGGTCTGGTCAGTAAAGCAAAGACTACAATCACCTTTAATACAGGTGACCTACACTTAGGCTGCTGGTAAATGCTGTTTGACCTGTGCTGTTTGGGAGGGAGAGAGGGGGGGAGGGAGGAAGGAAGAAAGGAAGGAAGGAAGGAACAAGGAAGGAAGGGAGGGAGGGAGAGAGAGAGAGACATGTTTTCATTTCTTTCTTCTATCATGTTTGCTATTTAAGTCTTTTCTCAAAAAGAGGTATTTTTCTTTTATTTAAATTAATATCTTAATTAAATGTAAACCAGAACTGCCTTGAAAACTTTTTGTTTTGTTTTGTTTTGCTTTCCATCCCGTGAGATAAAATAACAGGGTAAAGTTGTATATACAGGAAAAACATGTATATTCAGCAATCAGGGGTATGTATCTCATCTTTAGTTCAGAAACTTCAGCAGTGAACTTTCTTAATAGGCACTAATCTGCAATACCAGATATGTGTAATACCTTGAAGTGTTTAGGTAAGTGTAATGATTTTCTTAAATAGGGGATTATGAAATAGGGGATCAGATTTTATTATTTTTCTCAGAGATCCGTTCTTTCACATAGTGGTACAGAAATGAGTTTTGGATGATTTCTTTGAGACTTGAAATTTTACTCAACCACACAGTACTGTTACAACTTTAAATGCCAAATGGGGCTTCCAATGTATGAAGCGCTGACAACTGAAGAGCGTGTTTGTGTGTTACAAAGATCTTGGGAGTGTGAGGAGGACAAGGAAGGTGCATATGTGGCTGGCTGTTTTTCATTACATTCCCAAGTTTATTTGGTTTTTATGCTCTGGTGTCTGAATTACTGTTTTATTTTCTCTGTGTAGAATTTAAAATTTGTTAAAATACTGCCACTAGAGAGCTTTTCCAGGTGTCAATATTGTTCCCATTTTCTTAGCAGCTGTGTGTCTCAAAAATGCATAGATCTCCAGTACACAGAGAAGTATTTTCATTCCCATTCTAAGAACTGAACTTGTGCAATTACTTTCAACATGATGTCGTCTCTCTGTGTCAGGACCAAAATTAAGTCCACAGGTGTTGGATTCAAGTTCAGCTCTGGCATGATTTTCCACTGCATTGGAAGGGGAGAAATCGTACTCTTCCTAATCCAGAATTTAATTTATTTTCTAGCCTTGAAGTCCTGGTTAACTTTTAACATATCATAGAATCATAGAATAGCTAGGGTTGGAAAGGACCTTAAGATCATCTAGTTCTAACCCCCCTGCCGTAGGCAGGGACACCTCACACTAAACCATGCCACCCAAGGCTTTGTCCAACCTGGCCTTGAACGCTGCCAGGGAGGGAGCATATGAGCACAGTGCAGGATAGATACTCAGCTGATATATGCTGACCTGGTTCCATCAAAATCACATGAAACTATGACAATTAACAGTAGCTGTGTATCTACTACATTGTGTTTGCTCATCTTCATTACAAGAAATAATTCTCCTTATCACAATGAATGACAAACCAGCTCTGAGAAAAAAAATATTCATTCTAAAGAGTGAATCCTTGGTCTCTCAAATTTTTTTGAGCATTGAACCCTGTGGCCTTCACTTAGTCTTTTTAAGTTCACACAACAGCCATCATACTTCAACTCATTCTCCTCTTTAATTTTCTTCTTTCTCTTGAAAAGTGTCACCTTCAGAGTGCTTGAGAGGGTCTCCAGAAATCTGGACTGTTTCTGGTCTTGCCAAAGGCCTCCTTCAGCTAGTACTTCAGATTGTCTGGTTTCAGTGGGTTATGAATTTAAAACTCTTGTCCTGGTGAATGTGGGTGAAGAGACTTTAGTTTATCTGTAGCTCCAGTACTACTATGATTCAACTATGAATAATGCTATTAATAATGAGTATGTGTACGCATATGCACACACTGAGTCTTTCTCACTCAAGCTTGTGTCATGATTAGGACACATTAAAAGAAAAATAAATACTAATAAATAACGATAAACTGTAATAATTTCAGACTTGGCAGGCTGAGGGGTGCTATCTCCTTGCACAATCTCATGAAATCATGATGAAGTGCCTAGGCAAAGAAGGGACAATGGCCTGGAGCCTGTTTCTCACATGTGATGGGGTGTTTCGCTCTCCTCCTTCCCTTCTTCCCCCCATGTTTTTCTGTTCTTCTTTCTACCTCTGAAAAATTCTCTTAACTTTCCTGCCATTAATCAGTGCATATGCAAATAATTTATCAAAATATCTTCAATTTGGCTGAAAACAAAAAATTAATTATGTCTATTGAAATGATCATTGTTTTTCACATAAAGATTTTAGCAGTACTCAGGATACATTGATGAGAACCACATAGGCAACAAAACCTAGTGTATATATGCTGATAATTGAAAAAAGTCAAAATGCTTTTAATCTCACAATTCATTATTCTGTCAGTCAAATAATTGCTTAAATACCTTTTCTATTGAATCAGAAGAAACAAATTCAGTGAAAATTACAAAAATTGAAGCTATATGAGAGATTGCTAAGTCACATGGGGATAGACTGTTGTTGATGGTGACTGTTGTACTAGATGAGGGCTCCTTTTTTGTTAGGTGTTGCACAAACTGCATGGTTGGTAGTGAATGAAAATTGGTTTTAAGATCTCCACTGTGAAACAAAGACAGAGGAATCTACATATGAGTGGTGAAAAAAAATGGCAATTCCTTTGCTTTTGAGGTGAGGGAAAAATAGTGGACAGAGTTATGTGAAAAGTCTTAATAGTGATTTAAAAGAAATCCAACAGTTAATGAAAACTCATGTTCCATTTTTACATAGGCTGCATGGCACCAGTCACTGTGTGCTTTAGTTATCCATTCTCTGACTGATAAATACTGGGGAAATCAACATAGATTATTTTACAGAGATTATCTTAGGTCAGTAGAAACAATACACTTAGTCTACAGGGTTCACTCTCCCCTAAAATTCTGCTGTTCTTAATTCCCTGAGAAACTGAAAGACCTTTTGTAAACATGATCATTGTATGCTTTTCCATATGAAAGAAGTAGAAAGAAAATCCTGGGGCTGTATGATCAAGTTTGGCTTGCTTGCCCTCTTTACAAGCCTGAGTACTGAAAATACCCAAACCCAACCAAACAAAAAACCCGCAATGCTTCTGCACAATACAAGAAAACAGATGCTGCCTATGGATGGCAGTTACCCCAAGTACTTTTTATGGAATTCAATGGCCTTGCTCTTTCAGAACAGACAATGTCAGCTGCAGGTTGTTTCAAAAGGGGTTTTCTTTTTTCTTTTTTTCTTTTTTTCTTTTTCCTCTCTAAAAAACATTTGTTTTATCCTTAATGTCTCAGCCAATTTTGCCAAAAAGGCTTTAGTTTTTTTATTCCTCACAATAGGACATAGAATGTTGTTGAAAGGTATTGTAGCTGGCATAGCCTGCAGGCACTGTGATGTTGGGTAGAATACTTTGGCTCTTTCTCACTGCTTAATCTTGGCTTGCTCTCATACTGACTTATTGAAAACAAAGCAAGATGGAAAAATCCCAACCCACCCAAATATTCCAGCTTGATTTTAATTGTGAAAGGGCATCTGTGCCAGGGAGACACCTGGCTGGTTTCAAAGAACTGTTTTCCAACATAGCCAGATTTATTAATTTGTCTTTCTTTTCAAGGGCCATGGCAGAATTCTGAGCTCTAAACATCATATACATCCCCACAAACAAAGCAAATACATAGAAAGGCTTTTACTAATTGCTCCATACCAAGATCACAAGGTGCTGTCAAGGGGACAGAGTTGTATTAGGTAGCTGAAGATTTGGAATCTTCCTGAGTTGTTATGACTTTACCTTTTAATCAACACACTCCAGGATCTTTACTTTCATCATATTCTCAATGTGGTTTTGAACTTCTGCCTAATGTTTATCAGATCTCTGTTAGTTTATGACCATGAGCATTTGGAGATTAGCTCCTGAATTTGCCAGTTTCAAACCCTACGATTATGGCAACAGTGCAAGAAATCAGGAGCCAACTGAAAATTCAGTTGCAAAAGTGAAATTCTGAGCTACAAGCATATCATGAGCCAAAAGAGGTGTTTCTGGCAAAAAAGCTTGGAAGCTGCTATCCTAGTCTGTTAAGATACGAAGCTGTGGCTGTTGGTTGCTGTTGTAATTGGCTAAATAATGATAACGAGCTGAATTCTGGAGTGTATGTGGCACACATGAGGTCCTTGTGTGATCTTGCAACAGGATGTTTTAGCTGCAACCCTCTGGAGTAGAAGGGATTCAAAACCTGTGCTGAGAGATCTCTATGGCAGAATGAGACTGAAATAACTGTCCTTCAGTGTTATGTTCCTGCAAGAATGCCACTGAGGCTGGCTGTAGGCTCCTTGCTTGATATTCCTAGCAAACTATGGAGGTACACTGTATTTAGAGCAGCCCTAGTGGCATATCTGCTTCCTCAGGCAAGTCTCTAGCTTTCCGCTCATCTATTTTGATAGCTTTGTTTGAAAAGGAAAGCCTGAGAGTCTCTCCTGCCATGAATCTGATGTTGACTATTGCAGATGCATTTGGGGTTTGTAGATTGTTTTCAAACAGATTGAGAGCATGTTTTTGAATATCTGGCTGGGCTATGGGATTATCCTGGAATACAGAAAGCTCCTCAAGTGCTCTGTCACATACCGTGATTGTAATCTCTGTAAACAAGGAATATGCTTGTATAATATACATTGTAAACAAGGACTTCAGAGTATATGGTTCTTTCTAGCATTTTATTACTTGTTCTTTCCATAGTATGGAATTTTTTTTTAATTTTTTTTTTAATTTTTTTTTATTAAATTCTTCCTGACCAGAATCCAGTATATATTTGCTCCACGCCATTTTATCGTATCATTACAATGTATTTTTTCATTATGACAGCCTAGATATTATGTTTTTTGGTTTCAAAAACTAATCAAAATTGAATCTGGGTAGTATATGGATAAATGCCTTCCAAGAAAACATGAATATTGCTCAGGAAATAGCACTAGTGATTCATGACAAAATTATGACTCTTTGATTTTAAGTACTTCTGAAATAATTAACCTTTTGTGTTTTGACATGGTGAAAAAGCTGAGTCATTCTCTTCAAAATAAACCCCGAGGGTTTCAGTTTTATGGTTGATTTTTTTTTTTTGTGTGTGTGTGTGAATTCTCTCTGTCTTATATGAATTGTACTGTGACCCTTAGTAGCACCAAGACTGGTATGCAGTGACTCTCCTTGAGCCTCTCTAGTCAGGATGTATTCAGTCATAAATCCCTTAGCCTACTACTACTACCCTTGTTGCCAGTGTGCCAGTGTACTATGCTTCAGCCAGGGCACAGTGGCTGCACTAGTTATACTACGTGTATAACTAACTAACTAACTACTTAAGGGAGCTGAGTAGTAAAGGCAGATGTCTTCTTTAGTGTGAATCAGTTGTGTTGAAGAAAATGTTGCTGCCAGAAAGAAAAAAAATTGGCACTCACTACTAAGAAAATTACTTGACCCCTTGTCGGAGAAGTAGAGGATATGGACCAGGATGAGCAGGATGTTCATGGAATGACATTTTAAATCTAAACTAGAATCAACACTGCACAGTTTCCATTAAGGTTAATGTTTTTCATCAGCTTTCCCATTTGCATCAAATGGGAGACATGAAGATGAAAGGCTTACCCATAATCACAAAGGAAGCCAATGATCATTGCACATTATTTTCCTAGTTTCCTGATTTTGCCCTACTTTTGAAAAACAGTCTGAAATTTTTTCCCCTTTCTGTGCAATTTTAGGAGAGATTTATTATATTCTGAATTTAAAAATAAATAACAGGGCACTTACCCCATTATAAGTGTAAAGTGCACCTGCACCAACAGGGCGCCTCTCCTCATCACAGGCTTTGCAAGTTCTAGCACAGTTACCAAAATGTTACCATGATCTTTTTGTGCCAGTGAAGCAATGCAAATTGGGCCAAGCCAAGACTGACCTCAAATGTAATTCAACTCAATTTTAGATTTGCATGACCCAATGCATACTCTTTGCCCAAAGGAAGATTCAGGACTGATACACCAGATAGTTGGGCTACTGTTCAGAGAGACATCAACAAGAGAAATAGGCCTTCAGAAATCTCATGAGTTTGATAATGGGAAGTGCCAAGTCCTGCACATGGGAAGAGCAGTAACATACACCAGTACCTCCTGGGGTTGCGTGTCTGGGAAACAGCTTGAGAGAAAGGAACCTGGGGCTTCTGTGGAGTCCAAGTTGAATATGAGCCAATAATCTACTCTTGCAGCACAGAAGGCTAGCAGCCTCCTTGTCTGCATGAAAGAGAGCATTGCCAGCAGGCTAAGGGAGGGGATCTTGCCCTCTGCTTAGCAATGGTGATGCCCTATCTGAAATGCTGTGTCCAGCACTGGGCTCCCCAGTACAAGAGAGGCACGGATATGCTGGAGCAAGTCCAGCAACATCTGTGAAGCTCATTAACAGGTTCCATCATCCCTCATCCAAGGAGAGCCTGAAAGAGCTGGAACTGTTCAGGCTGGAGAAGAGAAGGCTTTGTGTGGAGGTTGTGTCATATTGTCCCCCATCTCCATGAAGATGAAGCCAGACTCTTCCAGCATTTCCCAGTTACAAGACGAGAGGCAATGGACGCAGAGGAAAGTCCACTTTAGCAGAGGAAAAGCACCCTTTTATTGTGAAGGTGGTTGAATATGGGTACAGGTTGTCAGGAGAGGCTGTATAATTTCTGTCATGGAGATATTTGAAACCTGGATGCATAAGGCCCTGATCAACCTGCTCTAAGCTGACCCTGATAGCAAGGGGGTTGGACTAAATGATCTCTGAAGTCCTCTTTTAATCTCTACCTTTCCTTGAATCTGTGTAGCTGTCTACAGGTAACTGAACTGTACAAATAGTGGGGAAAACCAGCTGCCATATTTTAAACTCCTCAGAAAAACTAAGGTAAGTGGAGGGACCCTTTGAGAAGAAAACATAATGGTTAAAAGCCTTTTGAGCTCTAGAAATTGTTGGTTTGTCACATCCTCTGCCTGAGAGATGTGGCAGAAATCTCACACCTTGAAACTTCTACCAGTTGAGACAATTTTTTCAGAATAATTGTAGAGAACAAGCTTATTTTGGCAAAGAGGTGGACTGCACAGGTCTCTGCCTGCGCAGGCAAATTTCTGTGTTTCAGATATTGCAACACAAAGGGACACATGTTACTAATGCAGCATATTATTTGTGTCATGTGGATGTACTTGTAGATGTTAGTGACTCAAAGCATCACTTTAAATGTACTTGAAAAAAAAAATCATCATCAAGGAAAGGTGACTCCTTTGTACTGTTGTTACACAGAAGAGTTTGAGCTGGACCTCTTGTATTCCAGATATTTGAGAGATTCATTTGAGTAATGCAAGTGGGCCATAACAAAGTAAAATGTGTGAAGCCAGGTTTGCTAATCTAGCTGTGCTTTTCCCAGTGCCTAGAATGCTTATCTATTCTTTATTTTTGCCTATCTGGAGGATCTGAAATTGGAGGTTTTGTTTGTTTGTTGCTGTTCACACCTTCAAACATGCTTTAAACTTTTAGAAAAAGCTGGGTAGCAATGCCATGATATGCCAGCATACTGTGCAAGTTCACTCAGCTATTGCAGGGGAAAAGGCAAAAGACCTCCAATTTTATCAGCAAAGGAGTATTTCTGCTTACTTGCTGCAGCATAAAAAATTACTTTTTACTGCATGGCCCCTCATTAATTTTTAATTAGTTGCTAAGTAAACTTCTTAACTTAATTCACTCTAACTAATTAACATGATAAGGTACAATACCCTAATACACTTATTAATACAAATGAGTGGAATCAACTTTGCTGCACACCTGTTCTCAGTAATCTGCGCAAATTCTAGTGAAATATCATTGCCTCTCAGAAATAACATCCACAGTGACATCTTGTTATTCCTTGTTGTTGGCTGATAGAAGCTCATGTTATTGCATTGCACAGGATGCTTTGGAAAAGTCTCTGTAACTGTGAACTATGGCTGAACTTCATACATCTTGAAGAGACGGCTCTAGTTTCCTTGTGACCCTACCTGATCTTTCTGAACTTATGGCCTGAATTGCTGTAATACAAGACTGTCTCAGAAATATCAATGTATTAAATATCACTAAGGTCCAAAAGGCAAAATCACAATAGACAAAACAGAAGTGGACTTGAGTCTGATGGCTGTGATTGATCCTCTGTAAAAGGAATAATTCCCCTGAGGTCTGCTCTGGTTCACTAAAGGTCTTACAAACCACCCATGACAGAGGGGATCCATAACCAATGCCACCTGTTTTTAACCACATGATGCCCACAGGAGAGGTGCTAAACTTGTGACATACCTGACCTTCCTCAGAGATTGTGAAAGAGGAAGAATATGCAGATCATGTAAATTTTATGTAATGGAAAATGTTAAACAAAGCTTTCGAATATGTCCTATCTTCTCAAAATTTAAACAGATTTGTTTCACTTCATGGTAAGAAAAATTAATTTCAATACATGTATTTTCATTTAGCTCTGATGCGAGTCAGTCATTGCCCATACTGTAAGATGGGGATGGTGAGGCATTTAGGCTTCTTAAAAGCCAGTGAATCCACTGCAGATCATGGACTGGAAAAAAAGGGATTCCTATTTCTTATTTGGGAGCATAAAGTACAGGAATATTACCCATTTTTCCCATTTCTCTATTCCTTTCTCTTGCAAAAATCTTTGGCTTGTTTAAAATTTGTATTCCAGAGCTTAAGTCTTGGTCCTCTAAAAATACTGGGTTAAAGCTCAAGCCCACATCCCTGGTATTTCACAAATACTAGAATAGGCAGACCTGAAATCCTGAATAGTAACTTCTTATTCAGACTTTGGTCACATGAAAGGTACTTCTGAAAGTACGTAGACAGGCTATTCCACCGAACATTTTCACCCAATTTTGCTCAACCTTACAAACAGTATATCTTGGCCTCCAAAAGTAATCCAGAATTGCTGATTATTTTTTGTATACTATTCATCTAATTTTACATGTGCTGACTCCTCTAATTCATACCTGCTTCTTCTCCTGTACCACCTCCTACAAAGAAGAACATAATATCCCTTTGTGGTACACTTCTCTATCTTTTCCACAGACAAGTTTATAAAGTCTTAGACGCAAGTAGCAATTCCTTGTGTACTTCTCATAAAAACGGATGACCAGAAATCATGACTTCACTGCTCTTGCACACTTGCAGAATGCCTACTGTGAGTACGGTATGCTTTTAGAGACTGACGTGTCACTAGTGACCTCTGAGAGCACTATACTGAGAGATAAATATACCTCTGAAAAACAGAAAGGATGTTTTATATAAATTTAGTTAAAATATCTTTCAACAGATTGCTGAAAATGGTTATGAAGAACTACAGAGTCCAATACCCAGAGGGATCTTTTCCTGCTTCTCAGTAGAGATAGCAATAACAGGCTGGGCTTATTGTAGCACTGCAAGGATCAATTAAGTACAAAACTGTTTTTGCACTAGAAAAATTGCCTTAGAGAATTTAATACTTTATGGATTACAATTTGGCATGCTTGGAAAATTAAAAGCAAGATTGAGATATGCATCTCAAATCCATGTAGGTTTGTTATGAAAAGGAAAAGTGAGCCTGAAGAGGGAAAGGTAGAAAGTCGTGGGGAAAGAGACTGAAAATTTATACATCAAGTGATATAGCTCTTAGTTGTGAGAAGAAGATGAAGTGTACACTTGTTTGCTTGCTTCATGCAGTCCTGACATCTTGGCCAGTATAACGGGGAGAATGGCAGCTGGTATGCGACAGTCATCCTGCAGGGGTGGCTTCTAGCAAAGTGTAAAACACAAGTAAAATGAGGCTATGAAAGTCAGTTGGTGAAGTGTACTACCCTTTTACTGACAACTCTCTTCTTGCAAGGAACAAAATGAAGGTGTGTAATAGGAAGTGCAGCTTTTCTCTTGATGGCTGGTGGCAGGAGCACCGAGAACAAGCTCTGTTCTTAGAATAGAAAGGTGTGGGTTTGCACACACACACACACACACACACACACACATACACACACACACACAGATAAAACCCAAACAAAACCTTCTTCATTTTATAGCTATGAACACCACAGCTGATGTGACACAGACCCTTTCAGAAAACACAAACACCTTGGAAAGAACATAAAAGTTGCTAAGGGACTGCTCCTGGTGAAGTCAGTGGGACTTTTTGCCTTGAAAATAGTCTTACTTGTTGAAAAGCTGAAATCTCTGGAAAAAAGAGAAAGAGGATAAAACGGAAAAGCATGATGTATAGTTTAGGGTTTGATGTTACAGCTTTTGTGCAAATATCTTCACTGATTTCTAGAGGGTTATTTAATTTTTTTTTCCCCTAAGCTTAGTTTGCAGTGTTATTTTACTACTAATTTTCAATCATAAAGGGCCAAATCTTTCCATCGTTGAGGTAATGAGCAACACTTCTTACTTATTTCAAAGGTGCTTTATTCTTTCCAAGGCCCTTTTAATTAAAATGAATTATTTAGTATCTGTACAGCACTTTGAAAGTACACAGATCTACGTAAGTGCTAAATGTTATTATTATTCAACTCATTATTATTATCTTTTACATTTCCCATAAAACTAGCCATGACTTAGCTGCTGTTAAGCTTCTTAGTTTTAAAGGAAAATTAATATTAGAAAATGCTTTGACTTTTTTTTTTTTTGTAAACCACAGCAGATTACTAGTGCTGTTGATTACACAGTGATGATATTGCATAAGCACTAACTGCACCAATGCGGAAACCAATGGTAGCTACATTTCTTCAAGAAACTGTACACTTACAGGTTGCCATGCTAAACTTGATTGTGATGCTCCTATTTGGATGCACATGGATGCACAAAAATGATTTGTCATTGCTCTGTTCTTTTTACAGTCACCAACACTGATGCACATCATGCATGTAAACAGATGTATGGAAGTGTATCTAAGTGGGAAATTATAACTATACATCTAATTTGTACAAATGTCAGTGATCACAAGAGGTACAGGGCAGTGAACAGTGGAACTGGAAGGTCTTTCCTACAAGACACTTGCATTATGCCTGTGTTTTGAGGATGGGATACGTCAGTGCTGTAATCAGAAATTGGTTTCTGTAACAAGGGCAAGATACCAGTTGTGTTTGAAAATTTACGCTTTTGGAATTTCTAAGCTGAACTGAATAATGCTTAAATTTAGGTGTTGCATGCTTCAGTATTTTGGACGGGTTTAGGAAAATCATAGAATCATAGAATTGTTAGGGTTGGAAAGGACCCCAAGATCATCCAAAATAATCTGATTTTGGTGGGAAAAGATATGACCTTAACTTCTTTTTTGTGAAATTAGAACCTTGTTGGAGTTCTAAAATACTCTACCACATCTCCCTTGAACAGGTATAGCAATAAATGTAAAAGTATACTTTGAAATATGTCAGTAAAGCTTTTTCTTTTTTTTTTTTTTTTTTGTGAATGTGTATATATCTTATCCGCATACTCTTTCAATCTTTTGATGCAAAACCCCCTAGTTTTACTAATAAGCAAATATTTTGAATTAACAGAGATAGGATCAGATGATATTGTGGATACCTCTAAGGTAAATGCCACATAGCATTATGTAGGCTACAAAAATACTTGTCTAGTTATCTTTTGGTTTGGTTGTAAGAGAAGGACCAGAATAATAGTTTAGGTCTTGGAGTTTTTAAAATAAATAAGTGGCAACAGTTTGGATATAGTCTATATGTTGTATTTCTTAAGGTAATAGGATTAATCCTACCTGTACACAGTGAAGATGAGGATCATTTATTCACTTGCAATGAGACTTCATAAAGAAAATCATATAAAATCTTGATAAGGTTCTTGGTATTTTGAGTATAAGGGAATAATAGGTTACTGCCTAGATAACTCACAGGAAACAGACCAAGATATAGTTAAACCTTACAGGTGAAAGGCATTAATTTGAATCTCTGCTGTATTACTCTTATTTCTACTGTTAGCAACATCTGACACTTACAGAACATCTTTCTTCAGAAGATATGAAAAAGACCTTAAAAAGCTCTTTTATTGCACAGAGGTTTTTATGAAACTTCACTCTTTAAATAAAGATGGATACATAGGGAAACCATGCATAGTTTTTAGTGACTTATTTAAATGTGCATAGTGAATTGCTTGCTGACTGGGGAGGAGACTTTTTTTGACTATCGTCTATCATTCCACCTAAAAAAATTACTTCCACCACCAGGATTCTTCTGATGTAAAGGGAATTATATTTATCTGTATGAATCACTACATTTCCTTTCAAATACTTGTTCAAATATTAGGAGAAAATGAAGATTAATATTCTTTGGTACATGCTTGCTGCAGTTATTGAAATGGTCTGTCATGCCTGAACCTCAGAACAAGCAGCTTTCATTGTCCATTATGACTTTACCTTTCCCACGAGGAGGCTAGGTGCTTAAAAAATTTTTTATTCTTTAGGTTAGGAAGGTGACATAACAGACCCCACAACAGATACTGAAGCAACTATAAACAGCAAAATGTACTCAGCAAAGGATGTTGTGAGGGGATAAAAAGAAATAAATCTTGTACCTGTGCAAAACTTTTTTCTTCTTCTTCCTTTTTTTTTTTTTTTTTTTGTTTTTCTTGAATTGCCCTATTTTATAAACTTGTTTTTCGGGGACACTCTAAATCATCAACATCTTAACTTTACCCTCTGTCATTGACCAACATTGTGGCAGCATCAAGTGAATAAAAACCTGAGAATTAAACCTACCCATTTCTTTTTATTTTTTTATTTTTTTTTTTTCTTGCTGGAATGATTCTTTGCCTTGATAAAAGAGATAGAAAGATTTATTGAAATAGAATTGCAGGACCCTGGAATTCAAGTCCTGGCTTGTGATTGTGTAAATTGCTCAATTTCTTTGGGAGTCTACCTATTTTTCCCCTTTTTTCCTTCAATATTTTCTATTTAAATTGAAGCCCTTCAAGGCAGGGACTGTCTACAATATATACTAATAGAAGGCTTAGCATAGTTGCTTATTTAACTTAAATATCATATTACATACTGTAATGCACAGACCATGAAGAAATGAGCATGAATCATGACCCTAATAGAGGGAACTGTGGTAGGAACAGATGGAACAAGCCATGGTATTGGACAAGTGTCTCACAATTCTGACATCTTAGAAACTGAAGACTGAAAGAACATGCTTTTACAAGGCTTCCTAAGCCTAAATAACTTATAAGCGTTGTAATGGGGTTAAAATAAGTTAAAAAACCACCACAGTGTGGGAATGGTGAAGTTAAATTTCACTAGAATCAAAACAGAATTTCCAGTAAAGCTGCACTCTGAATAGGCCTGAAGTCAATGCCACCAGACACGAAGACAAAGTATTCTTATTTCTTATAGTACACAATTTTGAATACTTTCTAGTGCTCTCTTACTGCATTAGTATCCTGTCTAACATCCTTACCATCTGTGAAAATGCAGCTCAGAAATGCAAGGAGTGCTGTTTTCTATTTAAAATTGAAACACTGTTGAAAAGACTGTGATGTTTTTTTGGAGAGGTGACTGCCTTTGAATATTTTCCTCCACTTTGTGTGTCACCAGAGGTCTGGAAAGTACCCTCATGGGATTAAAGAAGCACATAAATCTATGCATATTTAACTTCCCACTATAGGAAGCACAGTGGACACTTGCATTTTCATTTAGATTGTTTTAAGATGGTAGAATAAACTGTATAAGCAAACAAAATGTTCTATATGGACAATTTTTCAAACTGAAGGAAACCTTACAAAAAAAAAAAAAAAAAAAAAAGCATGAGCAGATGTTCTGAGCAGTTTAAGGAAGAGCTAAATCCCTGGGGCTAGGGCAAACTTTGAGCAATATTGTGCATGTGCCCCATGCACAAATGTTTGACAGTTTTTAATGAAGGATCTGGAAAACTAAAGGAGTTAGTTAAAGAAATGACGGTCTTTAAATGGCCTTAAAGTAAATGTATAAAACTAAGTTGTTTACAAGGAGGTTTGGACCATTACAACATGGTTTCACCCAAAGATCTGTAATTTCTGTCATAGATATTGGATACATTGAAATGAAAAAAAAAAACCCTTGACTCTGTTCTCTGTCTTTATTTAGGAAAGTAAACTGCCCACAAACCCTATAACACTATAACACCTCAGCCAAGACGGCCTAGGTATTTACCTCTTTCCCAAGGATGAAAAGATTAATATTTTGGCTGCAAACTCATGATTTGTAAATTACGTAAACATAGTGTTTATAGAGTATCTGACAAAACTATGAGGAGTAAGGTTAGATTGGAAATTTGAAAAGAAACCACAATCGTCTGATTTGAAACTGAGTATGACTGGTGTTTAGAAGAGTTACCACTGAGAACAAAGACCTGGTGAAACCGCTCATAGCTGTCAGCTGGGGCGGTCATTCCAGCACATTCTTGCCTGGAAAGATGGAGAAGGGTTGAACTGAACAGTGAAGTGAGTAAGGGGCACTAGGATGTCAGTTTGTAAGATGTATAACAGGATTAAAGAATCTGATTCAAAGATAGAGAAACCTAGGAGATGGGCTGTTGATACTGACTTTATTGCTTACACTTATAGTTTAGACCAGGTCAATCTGAGAATAAGACAGCTTCTTTATATGCTTTTAAAATATCTTTTTTTGTTAACTGTTACATTACATTACACTGAAAATAAAATATGGGGAGTGCAGTACCACTTGAGTATCAAATGTGAGCAGGATGATGATAAAATAGTAGATTTCTAATGACTTCCACAACCACCACTTCCTAGACTTTCATTAACACTTAGAGCATACAGTTTCTAATTTCATGCATCTAAAAGGCTCCCCTTAAGAAGCACTCCACTCAGAAAGGCAAACTGCTGCATAAGTTACTATCACTCTAAGAGATGCAATTTTTTTTTTTTTTTTTTTTTTTTTTTTTTTGGTGTTCCAGTGCTTCAGATTGGAAGGGAATTGAATACCTGGGACAAATAACACTAAATTTTATGTTAGACTTTCTATAAGGAAGTATTGTGAGTGATTTTTTTATCTTCTGATAAAGACTGGGAACCTCAGTACTCAGTCCACATAAGATACAAATTATCTCATTGTATTGGTTTGGGAAGAAATGGTCAGATAATAGGATTCAAGTTCAAGGAGACAGGATTCTTGGCAATTTCTGTTTCTGATTTAACTGAAAATATAATGATAAAAACCATTTTTTGCCTCCACTCTTTCACAGAAAATTATACACAGAAGGTAGAACCTAAAAATGTGTCAGGATGTGAAGAAGGGAGATTGAAGTCTTGGGTTCTGTATAGCTATCCTCAGAAACTGAAATTCGTGTACAAACATGTGACAAGAATGACAAGGACACAAACCTCACTTAATTACACTGAAGCATGCTGGATTAGGAGCTGTAGGAGCTCTACAAATGGATACAATAAAGAAAAAGTTTACTGTTTTGCCAGGGAAAAAGGAAGTGGCCCCTTCACAGCTGGGAAAGTTGGGGCTGGAAGGCTTTTCTAGAACTTTGAGTCAACTTACTTAGAAACCCCTACAGAGATTTTACTAAAATTTTACACACACACATCTCTGGTGTTTTACATGGGTAGGGATGCATTAACATCATAAATTACTGATGGCTATATAAGACTCCCTTCACCTGGATTGTCATGTGAGTGGAAGACTTTAAGTTCTAGTCCCAGCTTCTGTTAGTATTTTGGGAGGTAATTTACAGAATCTACGAGCAGATACAGTTGTTTTCATGTTCAATATGTTTAAATCCTTTTTCCTGTTCTAATACAATATTCAGATTATTTGGGCTGACTCATTTTATTTCTCATGAAGTTTTCGGATTGTCCTTATCCATCCATCAACTTTCCTGTATTTCTTAAGAGAAATTATCTTACCTTTTAGGGTGGACAGGGTGTTTTGTTCCAAAATTAAGTCTGACTCAGATAGGTGTGTTTTAACATCAGGTTTGTTCACTGTACTTTATTGAAACGAGGAGATTATTCTTGTTTTGCATAGAGATTTGTGGCTCATTAGCCAAGGGATGTGGGGAATTTTTCTAGACTCAAATTTGTCACCATTACACACCCACACCCATGAGTCAATTATTTCATTTTGCTGTCATACAATGAATGCAGACTCTTGGAAGGTGCCAGACTGTCAGCTTTGAAGTCTATAGAATGGGTTTTGCAGAGGGATCAGCAGTACCAGTTCTCCTTGTGCACTTCGATCTTTCTGAATCACTGTGTCTTGCCTATCAAACAGCCTCCATAAAATCCAGAATCTAGGTATAACTTGCCATCTGTTAGGATATTCTGCTTTTTCCCTATCTAAAAGTGTCCCAGTTATATGGCTTTTTATCTCCTTAGTTCATCTATTGGATTGAAAGACCTCTAATTGTAGTGCTGCCTTGTGGACTGTGTGGGCTTTACTTGCTCCAGGGACTCCACTCAAAATTGCCATGGAGAACTGTTTCTGCGGGCAGTTTGGATTCTCACTACCTTATCACTGCAGATAAACTTGAAGGAACAGGTCTTCCAGGCTATTAAATCAAGCATCTCTCTAAGCTTCCAGTTTCACAGAATAACCAACTCTCAATTATGCAGCCTAATGGCAGTAGTAGAATAACACAAATAAAACAGAACCAAGGTTGATACAAAAGGCACATAAATTAGACAATAAGGATACATTTAGAGTCCTCACCTTTGAAAGGCTAGCAAGTGGATTCCTGTTGAGAACAGAGGCTGCTTTAAGCATGCAGGATGCGGCTGGCTGCCAGCAGGATGAACGTTGCTCCATCCCTGGCAGTGTTCAAGGCCAGGTTGGACGACGCATTGCGTGGCATGGTTTAGTGTGAGGTGTCCCTGCTTATGGCAGGGGGGGGTGGAACTAGATAATCTTAAGGTCCTTTCCAACCCTAACTATTCTATGATTCTATGATTCCATGATTCAGACATAGTGCTGTGTCCAGGAGTGATGGAGGAAGGCAAGGCCTGGTGAATCCACACTGTGGGTTCCATCCAGGAATCACCAAAGAATCCATCCAGGTATCATCAAAACTTGCCTGAAAAATTTAAATTTCATTGAAAATATTATTTCTTCAAGAAAATATGTTGCTGACCCTAATCAAAATCAAGAGATAGTCAGTAAATGATCTGTAGTATTTTAAGTTAGGGGATTGCTCCTGGGAGAAGGGGTGATTTTTCTCTTTTGGCAAATAGAAAAAATGCTGGTTTATGAGAGGTATAAATTCTTTGGCTGCAATAAACAAATCTTGCCCAGGGCCAGGGAGGCAAAGCTAAGCTAAACTTTCTCCTTCTCATCTCTAGCCATATCGTTCTGCAGCTGTGCAATTCTTCAGGGATTAGCTTGTGGACACACTAGCTAGCTCTCAAACAAAAAGCTTCAGTCTTTGTTTCTGGCAGTGAAAGCAATGAGAGGCAGCAAGGCAGGCACATAGGTTGTGCTGAATCTTTTGGGATGATCTCTCCCATGAACTTCCTGGGGGTAGGACCAGAGCAGCAGCATTGCTTGCCTGTCACTGTGAGGTACCCTTTCCCAGCTGTGTTGAAAAGAGTAACTACATTTAAAATGGTCTTGATTAGTCTGAGAAAATTAGGCTGAGTAACCGAAATATTAAGCAGTCTGCTTGTTTTGGGCTCTAGGGTCTTGCATTTAGGTACCTACACACAGTGTGTAGTGCCACGGCAGCTTACACAGGTAGTTCAGCCACAAACAAGTAAAGACTTGCACAACCAAGTGAAGGCTGTAAAATGCACTATCTGACATGCAGAGAGCTAGTATGGATCTACTATATAATAAGCTCAGAGAGAGCGGCCTGAGTAGTAGTAAGTCACCTTGAATTTCTTGTGTCTAGGCACAGTTATCAAGAAAGCTGCAGTAAACAAACTTACTAGCTGCCCCTGTCCTAATCTTCATGCTACTGTGGTTGAAACTGAGAAGAAACATGAAGCTATGCATGGATACAGTTTTGATGGCACTGATTTCTATAAACATTACAGAATATGAACATCTATACTGATACTGTTGACTTTAGCCACATACAAGTTCTAGTAACAGTGAATGCTTTAATGTTGTTGGCTTTGCTCATTCCACCTTGACAAATTATGGATGATATGTTTAATTTCCCATTACTGAACCTGGCTGCCCCTTAGATTATGGGAGGACTTTTATTTTCTTTTGCTGATGGAGAACTGAGGTACATTGTAGGGCTATGCCCAAATTACATAGGAAGGTATGACAGAGCAGGTAGCTGAATGTACTTTAGCTGAACCCTATCTCAGTTCTTTCATGCATATCTTCAACCCTGCATAATTCTTCTTCACGTATCAAATTCATCCAGTTTTCCTTCGTGAGAGTAAAGACTCTCTTAATGCCTCAAGGTCTGAAAGATCTCCTCTTTATTCCTTGCTTCATGAAGGTTTGCAAGGAAATAGCATGAGACTGTTGGCTTCAACACAGATTGTGCTGCTGATACATTTCACAAAAGATGCAAATAGTGTTTTCCCTTGTATTTCTGATATCTGAGAGAAATAAGCACAGGGATGAATTGTTTCAACGAAGAAGGGGAGAAATGGTGTCAACAAGAAGAAGCAGGGATTACGCTTTCCTTCTGTTTGAGGGCTGCTGTACTCTCAAGCGTCAAGCTGAGAAGCAGTGCTTATGTCCTGCAGGGACAGACTGCTTCTGAAGACATCAACAGCAAAACTTTTTTTATTTAGTCAAAAAGGTTTTTGTCTTCATGGTTATATTAGATAGTTATCAGCATCTCTTGACTGAAGCTCTCAAACACATAATCTGAGGTAGTTCTGTTTAACTCGATGCACACAGTCTGCCTTATAAGGCAAGGAAGATGACATAGTAAATATGAAATACCATCTCATACTAGCATTCCATGGACTTCCTGTTCAGCTTCCAACGTACTTCAAAGCTTTGTAGCTGTCTGGTCTCCAGCTGTCCTACAAACAACCTCTTCACCCATGAAGCATTCTGTGGGTAGGGGCAGTTGTTTCACAGGAACCCAGAATACATTGTGTTCCCAGTGTAGGTTCTTGCCTGACTTTACCTCCGGTGGAACAGGAAGAGCTTGAGCTGGACTGTCCTCAGAGATGTTTGCAAACTGTTCTCAGAAACAATGGCTGATGATTCATCTGGCATCGTCATCAACACTCTCCAGGCCTGCCTTTTAACAAACCTTCCCGTAGTAAAGAAAGGGGACCTTCTTAGACAGGACCATGTATATTTTAGTGGTGGATCTACAAAAGAGTAATCTAGTTTTAAGACCTCTTGTAATCAAGTGATTACACATGCTTGCCTGAGATCAGACAGTAAGCGAATTTAGCAGCTCTGTGGACCCTTGTTCAAGTATTGTGCTCACATGACGTGAGCATGCTGACTCATCCATGTGTGGGAATGTATAAATGCCTGTTTATAGCATGTTTTTACAAGTTTTAGTAATAAAGTAAAATGTGTGAGGTTGCAATACTTTCTATGACAACAAAACTCTGCCGTCACCAATATTTTAACTTAAAAATTGTTATAGTTTGAAAATGAAACTGAGTACCATTTTTCGTTCATCCTAGTGACATAGAAGATCACTGACTTAATGTTCATAATCCTTGAAAGTTATTTCTTTGAGTAAACATTTGCTGGAAGATAGCTTGTCAGGGTGATATCTTGTGCAAATGCTTGATTTAATGCTACCTCAAGAAACTTTTCTTTGGTGAAAAGGAATATGTAATTGTCTGTTGGCTGAGCGAAAGACATGTGATATGGTCTTCAGTCTTTGTTGTTTCCTACCACAATTCACCACTAGGGCTCATTTGGGGATAAAGTGACTGAAAGCCAAGTCCATCGATTCGAGAACTTGTGAAAATCCGTCTCTTGTCAATATCTGAATATCGACCCGCTTATTTTATTTTGCTGTAATCATTGTAGCTATGCAATTACTACACCTACGAGTCCTAACAAGAATAATGAATACGTAGCTTTCTACTACGCATACCCTGATCGTCTGCTGTCTAGGAGAACAATGATTCTTCTTACTCGACTAGAAGGAGTATGTCTGAATGCTCCCATGGTCTATTTTGTACTTTATTTCTCTTTGTCAAGAAACTCTTTGCATTAGGGCCTGTCTCAGATCATGTGCTGGACGATGACATAATCAATAGATATCATGTGACTACCAGCAGCTAACCCGATTGGGAACGTGAA